>AWYD02004760.1:0-24737 GCA_000504365.2 Pseudocercospora pini-densiflorae CBS 125139 | reverse complement strand
TTAATTAGTATCCTATAATAATAATTCTTCTATATTAGATAGGATAGGTAAGCGTATACGCTAGGCTTATAACCTATTATAACTAAGCTAAGTAGAACAAGATATTAATTAATTGCCTATAGAATTGTATAAAGATTAAGTACTAAAATGGAAGATAGAAGAAGCTACCTATATTAGTATGTGAAAGAGGCCTTGGCACTTGGCAGTACTAACTGATCCACAACAGATGCTGCGTGGAAAGGTTAAAAATTGTGGCCGAAGCTTCCCGCGCTCTGACCACAAACAAAAACTTGGAAGAAGCCGATTGCATCACAATTTTGCAACACGCACGCTGGCTGAATGACACGAATCCACGCAGCCAGTGGGCGACGAAAAGGCACACGAATAGAAAGATAGGCGCAATTCCGCCTGCAACGACGGCAAGTGAGCTGAGATTGTGCGCTCTTCCAGAATCTTCAAGAGCGCTGCGGCATCAGTCCTTACTTCTCTGATCCCTCCCTTCACTTTCTGCTTCACATGCAAACAAGCTGAACTTTATTTGCTGGCCCGCTGCACTAGCTTGCGTCGAAACTTCCAGCTTGAGACATCACACCTCTTTCTCTCTCTCATGCACTTGCAACACCACAACCACAACCACTACTATACTCACTGCAGCTACAATACCAACACAATACCGCCGCAATGGCGACCAACCTGACTGTCTCACTGTAAGTATATCATACCTCAGGGCGCGGCAAGAGATCATATCATGTCTGCAATGAAGTGCGCGCCACATTGGTACGAACAAAGTCATACTGACATTGATATAGCTTCCTCCCAAACACCATCTCCTTCGAGCAGCCCCCACCAAAGGAGTCATCATCACGCCGGGCACGCAGTCCACCATTCAAGCTGGAGCAACGCGCAGCATCTAGCATCGATCTACCTTCAAGAAACGCAAGCGAGAAGACCAGCTTATTCAATGGTCCAACGCCACCTTTGACGCCTGCTATTCAGAATGCCGTGAATGAGGCATTCTTCACTCCTGGAGCTAGCGATGCACAGAAGCGCATGTTTGCAAAGCCTGGCGACCCGCGATCACTTCTTCGCAGTGACACCCACGCCGAGTGGGGTTCGCAGGGCATTTTCAATCAACCACGCTCTCGTGCTGGACCACTACCATCTGCATCGATTCAAGACTTCTCGAAAGTATATGAAGAGCTGAGAGAGCGTGACGAGCAGAAGAAGAAGAAGGGCCGTCGCTTGGCGAAGCCGTCTCCACACAATGCGTTTAGCTCGCGCTCTGGCAGTTCTGAGAGAGGCTTCGAGGGTAAGACCTGGACTGTCGAGCCAGCCATCCACGGTAACGGAGGTCTTGTCAATGCCATTCGCCAAGTCTCGCAAGATGATGACACCATGAACGAGCACGATCAGCCCATGGATGTGACCTGGATAGGCACGTTGGGAATGCCTACCGATGCTTTACCCGAGAGCACCAAGGAGGAAGTTCATGACAGGCTTCTAAACGAATTCCAGTCAGAGGTCGTGTACTGCTCAGACAAGGACCTCGATGGTCACTACGCTCATTACTGCAAGACCATCCTCTGGCCGATCTTCCACTACCAAGTTCCGGATCATCCAAAGAGCAAAGCATATGCCGATCACAGCTGGGAGTTCTATCGAAATGTGAACCGAGCATTCGCAGACAAGGTGATCGCAAGCTACAAGCGAGGCGACACGATCTGGATCCACGACTACCACCTTCTTCTCGTTCCTGGCATGGTCCGTGAGAAGCTGCCAGAGGCGAAGATTGGCTTCTTCCTGCACACCGCATTCCCGTCCTCGGAAGTCTTCAGATGCCTATCAACCAGAAAAGAGCTTCTTGACGGCATGCTCGGCGCGAATCTCATCGGCTTTCAGACAGAAGAATACGCATCCCACTTCCTCCAAACTTGCTCTCGCCTGCTTGCTGTGGAGACCACTTCCGAGGGTGTACAAATTGACGACCACTTCGTCAACGTTGTTAGCCAGCCTATTGGCATCAACCCGCCGATGTTTGAGCAGATGTTGCAAGAGGACGAAGTGCAAGAATGGATCACTACCATTCTCGAGAAGTACAAGGGCAAGAAACTCATCGTCGCCCGAGACCGCCTGGACCACGTTCATGGAGTGCGCCAGAAGCTGCTCGCATACGAACTCTTCCTCAACAAGTACCCTGAGTGGCGCGAAGATGTGGTTCTCATTCAGGTCGCCACCTCCACCAACGAGCAATCGGAGCTTCTTACTACAGTCTCCGACATTCAGAACAGAATCGATTCTGTCCACTCTACTCTTGCCCATCAGCCGCTGGTCTTCCTGAAGCAGGATATAGCATTCGCTCAGTATGTGGCACTGCTGACCGTAGCCGATGCCTTAATGATCTCTGCTTTGCGGGATGGTATGAACCTGACGGCGCATGAATTCATCTATTGCCAGGATGGACGAGGTGGTGTTAAGAAGTACGGCCCTCTCATTCTGAGTGAGTTCACTGGCAGCGCTGCGGCTCTCGATCACGATTTCCTTTCAATCAACCCTTGGGACTTTTCTGGAATGGCAGATGCAATCAAGCAAGCGCTTGAGATGGACAAGACAAAGAAGAAAGCACAGTGGGAGCGCCTGCACAACACTGTCATGACGCAGACTGGCGCTCATTGGCAACGTCAGCTCAGTAAAGAGCTGGACCGCGTATACGAAGAGCATCATCAGCGTGCATCGGCGTCAGTGCCACGATTGAACGTCTCACAGCTCGCCGAGCACTACAAAGCTTCGGAGAGCAGACTATTCATCATCGATTACGAGGGCACCCTTGCGCCTCACAAGACGCACAGTGGCATCCCACTTGGATCGCCTGCTCGTGTTGTGGAAACGCTCAACAACCTAATGACTGACCCGAAGAATGTGGTATATGTCATGTCAGGCCGGAAGCCAGAGGAGCTGGAGAACCATTTCCGAACTCTGCCCAAGGCAGGCCTGATCGCAGAGAATGGATGCTTCGTCCGTGAGTTCGGCGCCCAGAATATGGAATGGACTCCCTTCACGGACCTCGACAAGGTCGCCGAGTGGAAGGAGCAGACCAAGAATATTCTACAGTACTACTCAGACCGCCTGGAAGGCTCTTATCTCGAGGAGCGCCACTGCAACTTGCTCTTCAGGTACGAGAAATGTAATGATCAAGAAGGCGCGCTTCGCTTCGCTGGCGAGTGCGCTGATCAGATCAATGGCGCTTGCAAGTCGATGAAGATCCATGCAGTACCAATCAAGAACGCCGTCCTCATTGAGCAAGAGGACTTCAGCAAGGGCACTGCTGCCACCCACGTCTATGATACCCTCTGCGAGCGCACCAAGGGTCTTTCACGACCCGACTTCATGATGGTTGCTGGAGACGATCGCGAAGACGAGGTGATCTTCAAGTGGGCCAACGATCTTGGCAAGGAGGGCAAGTTGAAGAACGTTTTCACCATCACTGTTGGCAAGCGCAATACTGTCGCTCAGGCCACATTGACACAAGGATCGACCGGCCTGCTCACCGTTCTGGGCAAGCTGGCGAAGATCTCAGCAGAGTCACTACCACCAGACTACTTCAACCTGCCAAGAAACAAGACATTCCCATCTTAGGGGAACTCCGATGTGAAGAAGGTCTCCGCTGCAGATCTACGAAGATCCGGCACCGGTTCGTGAAGACGCCGAAAAGGCCAAGCGAAGAAGATCGTGCCTGCTTCTCGACATCAGCTGCAGGTCAGCTCGTCAACAGAGATACGAATGAGTACACCCAGCTACGGCTTGATTGCACTGCAAGATGATAGCGAGCGAGAGATACCCAGAATTCTGCAGCATAGTTTGCGTTGCTTTATGGCATGGCGTAAGGACATAGATGGGAATTATGAATGTTGCAGAGCTTTTGCAGCAATGCGATTACGAGCATGAACGAAGATGAGTCTCTTCTCCAATGTCTTTTCTCCACATCTCCACGTTGGACCTCTGATATACTTATACTCCACACGATAGACCAGGGTGCTCGTCACTCGTTCCGACTCGTTCCGTGCTAGCAACTGCCAGCGACAGCCTTGCAGCCGAGCGTAGTACTCACCGCGGCCGCTCCTTCCAGCGGATGTCGCTTTTCTACAGCAATTCCGCTCTCAGTTGAGCATGTCCTTGCAAACTTACAAAATGGTGCTATCAGGCTCCCGGGAGCTTACATGCACTCAGGAGGCTGATAAGAGAATTGGTAGGAGGTTGATAGAACATATGTAAAGCTCGATCGCTGACTACTTAGCATCAGAATATCTTGAACTTCGACAATTAAATCCAAGACCATGGCCACCCTTCAATCGATTGTTGACAGTATCAACTCCTCCCACACCATTCTCGCAGACTACCTCAACGATCACCCAGATCAGCAACCTTCTTTCGCAATAGATGGGCCCAGCGAATTTTCGGTCAACGCACCTCATCATGTCAATGCTGCAAGACAATCCCTCGTGTCCGCAGCTCGAGATCTCCAGATTCTTGCTTTGTACCCAACTGAAGCAGTCCATTATTTAGGCCTCGAGGTGAACCTTTCAACCCATCTTACCTCCTCGTTGTATCGCCAGTCACGCTTATATGTTTCTTAGGCTCTAGGCAAAATGTCCCTCCAATTCATAACCCACTTCAATATTCCCTCCCATATCCCTTTGGACTCCTCGATTTCTTACGCGCAGCTTTCACAAAAACTTTCAATTCCGGAAAGTCGCCTCATCAGAGTTTTGCGACATGCGATGCTCACGCATCACATTTTCCACGAACCTTCTCCAGGTCAGATCGCGCATACGGCTATCTCCCGCGCGCTCCTCGAGTCGAAGAGTGTGGCCGATATCCTTTATGATTGGATGTATCCTGGAATGGCTGCGATTGTCAAGACTACTGAGAGGTTTGGGTTGAAGGCTGAGGAGAGTGGGAATGAAGCCATGAATTTGGTGCTCGGTGGTGGGGAGAAAGGAAAGGAGGGTTGGGGATGGGCAAGTTTGCCTAAAGATTTTACGAGGGTTTTCGCGGAGTACATGAAGGCTTCTGTGGAGGGGACGACGATTCAACAGGTTGTTGAGGGATTTGATTGGAAGGGTTTGGGAGAGGGGAAAGTTGTTGTTGATGTAAGTGACTTCCTCCTGCTTGTCTTTTTTGTTATTGATGTGGTGGTCTAGGTCGGTGGCAATGTTGGACACATTGGGACTGCGATTGCGGAAGCGGCTCCTGGGTTGCGGATTGTGGTTCAAGATCTGGCTGAGGCTGTAAAATTGGGCGAGGAACAGTTACCGGGGCATTTGAAGGGGAGGGTGAGCTTTATGGAGCATGACTTCTTTAAGCCTAACCCGATCCAAGGAGCATCAGTCTACTTCTTCAGCCGGATCATCCATGATTGGAACGATGAGAGATCTGTGGTCATCCTGAAGAATGTGGCGATGGCTATGGATCCCAAGTCTTCCAGAATCATCCTCTGTGAGAAGATCATGCCAGCAGAGCCTGGCAAGATTCCGCAATATCAGGAGACCTTTATGAGGAATCTGGACTTGGCCATGATGATGATGAATGGTGCTGAACGAACAATGGAGCAGTGGAAGCAGCTGGTGAGTATGGCAGATGCTGGCCTGCGAATCTCAGATGTTGTGCAGCCGGCAGGCAGCCTGGCCAGTTTGATCGTGTTGGAGAAAGTAGCGTCGTAGAGTCGTCCGAGCGTCGGCTGGTCTCAACTGCTCAGACCTCTGCATGGGTGTCTGAAAAGATGAGACAGTGGTTGTCAATTTCCCTCCTCTTCGGACTTCATAATATTTCCTTCTCATCAACTTCCATCTTCACATGAACCGTTCTGCGGTTATACCATCTCAATAATATCCGAAGACCGTCTGACCTGGCGTCAAACCCCTGCAATGATACCTGTTCTCCAGGATACCTTCCTCGGAGCAGAAAGCAGCTCTGCGTCGGTTCTCCATGCGCTGGAATGCGACGCTTTCATCCAAAAAATTCCATCCACTTGACCCTTACGCCTTGCGGCGCAGTATGCTTGCGTCCAACAATGCCACCTACAAGTATGGTATCTTTTGCGTCGCGATGAAATTCGGAAGGATTTCTGCGGCTGTCGTAGGAAGCTGCACAGCCGAGCTGGAAGCTTGAGGGCACAAATGACATAACTACCGCAGAGCTGTCCGCCTGACGTGCTGCAGAAGCTGTCGGTTTTTCGATCTTTTTGGTGCAGATGACTTCTTACAGTGTTAAATTGGAGTGGAAAGCTGGATTGCTTGATATTGATGAGGTCAAGTAAGAATTGCTCGATTCGCTTGAGAGTTGCGATTGAAAGCTGATAAGTAGCAGAAACATGGCTTCCAATCTCCTCCTTGTGGATGACCATCACAGCTATGGCGGCTTTTCCTCCAGTGACCGCCTTTTCAACCATATCTTTATCAAGGTTGTCAGGGGAATGGCTTGGGCGGTGCTAGCACTCATGGCAGTCGGAGTCCTGGTCTTCGTCGGACTCATGATCAAAGAATCGCTACGGAAGCACCGAGAGGCTCTAAAGGATGACGAGTTTAATGCGAGTGATATCGATGTCGAAGCCGGGATCGGAAGCGCATACGTTGATGAGCCGCCAAAGTATGAACATGAAGATGCACCTCCACCGATATACTCAAATCAAGAAGAGGCAGCACCGCCGGCTTACCATGAGGTATCGGAGCGGGAGACGTCGAAAGCTACCACAGAAGTGACTTTGCAAAGGACCTTTCACGATAATCCTACTGGTTCCGGGGGCCAAGCTGCGGACGCCGTTCGCTGATGTCTTAAGTTGTTGCACTCCAACCCCAGCAGGATCTATCTGGACATGGCCCACGAAAGCTTGTCAGCGAGCCACAGGAAAGCTGGAAACACACGATCCACAAGATGAGTGTTGCTAATGCCATGCCAAGCATGAACATGAGGACTGAAAACGTGAACGTGAGGACACCATGTCTGATCACATCAAGCGACTATATGAACTACTCGCCTTGCACTCAGGAATCTTCATACCTCAAAGCATTTTCTGTCACAATAAACCTCAACGAGAGTATATACTCCAACTCTGAGCGACGACCGTTATGGCCATCTTTGACGCGAACACGCTCGCGGGACTGCTTGCGGCGCTACTTGCAGCACTACTTGCAGCTGCATTAGGATCTAAGGACAATAACAGCTATCCGCAGCCAGACGAGCTTGAATTAAACGATGTCGAGCAGAGTGAACAAGACCAAGACAGGCTGGTGTCAGATCATCGCGCAGCTGAGAATGAGAGTTCCAGAGAGGTATCCCATGACCTCGCAGATCACGTCCAAAGTGCTGAGCAAACCCTGGCAAATGGAGACCTTGAACACGCAGACCCGGAATCCGAGGTTCCAAGCTGGCCCGACGAGCTGTCTGACGTCGCCTACACCAGAGGTGACATGATTCTCACGCGAGCAGGTGAGGGAAGCATGGTCTTGCCCCGTCTTCTGTTGGTATGCAGAGTCACGGCTCAGCCCAATGCAGCTGCGACCAACATATCAGAGGCCCAAAAGCAAAGAACGGATTCAGTCAGATTAGTCGATGTGCCAGCTACTCAGGCCTACACAAGACGTCCATCCGAGATTTTGGTTGTTGATTTGAATGGCCAAGCTCACAAGCAAGCAGCACAACGCTTGAAGGATGCGCTGCATTCTCCTATCAGTCCCGAATATCGCAGCAATACCATGGGCGAGATCCTCCAAGACTTGGACCATCTTGCCATGCCTTTAAGCAATGTGGACCTGGAAGGACATTGCATCTATTGGTATGCTTCGATAATGGCTACGCGCAAAATACTGGCTGGCGATACATGCGCTAATCGGTACTGTCGCGATGGGTACGCGTCCCTGGATTTTTCAGACCTGGAATCAGAAGAAAGGTCCTCGGCCGCTCTAGACTCAGACGTAGATTGGCTACGTCTGAACGCTACCCCGAAGATGCTTTGCTCCTGGTGCCACGGCGAAGGTTGGGCCGATATGAACCTGTTATTGACATCACAAGAACCCGACCTCGAGTGCATCGACGAAGATATCACAGAGGTGGTCGCCTGGCTCAATAGATTGGATCGGCTGCGAGGACAGTTGGGCTATACAGTTCACGCAGATGTGAACTACATCCGCGATACAGTGCACGCCGACGCCAACGGTGACGATGTCTATCCTGTTGTCCAGCGCAAAGGGATGAGAATCATCCGAGATTTGGAGCTCCACGTTGTTACCTACTTGGACCCGGAGCATTTCATTGACTTCAGGAAAGGCTTCACTTTGCGGGACTCCAGCTGTGCTATGTGTATGGATGACTACGAGTACGGCGATTTCATTGTGGAGACGAAGTGCAAACACCAGTTTCACCAACACTGTCTGGATACATGGTTCAATCAGAATGCCACATGTCCTATGTGTCGGACTTCTCACGAGATTGACATGGAAACGGAGGAGGATTGGGAGGACATCGAGGAGGACACTGAATGGGACACTGAGGGGGACACTGAAGGGGATACCGAGGGGGACATCGAGCAGGACACTGACGAGGATTCTGAGGAAAGTGATAGTGATTCGGACACCGAAGACTTGGACAAATAGAGTGCGTCTGCCCTTTTAGCTATGAGTACAATGCTACAAAGTAGAATGGCACTTTTTTCTCTCTCTATGCCTTCTTTACAGATGTCTCTCCAAGTACAATCTCATCCCTCTCCCACACAAGCGTCAAAGCAGCACCCAATGGCCCAAACACCGCGCTCCTCAAGGCAGCATCGATCCAAACATTCCCAACACTAAACCCAAGTTTCTTCCTGTCCACCTTGTTCGTCTGCGCAACAGCCCAAATGATCTGTGAGACCGAAATGATCGTATAGTCCCACTGCAAGAACTTCAAAGCACCTTCCCCAACACTGGCAATCTTCTCCGTCGAAAACGTTGGAAGGAAGATACTAGCTGATTTCAAGTCGCCTAGAACTCCAGCTCTGAACAATGCAGGTGCCACACTCGATCCCAGTGAAATCGATACAACAGCCATATGCGTAGTCGCCGCTAAGACAAGTCCAAGCCCATAAGCTTTCCTCAGCAAAGGAAGTTGCTTCTTCCCATCAGGAGGCAAAGCCAATTCAGTCGGCAAGAAAGCTCTGAAGAAATACGTCGAGATCGAGGTCCAAAGCGGGAACGCTTGCCAGAAAACTAGTGCTGCAATCTTCGTGTCCATAGATATAACACTTGGGTATGGAAGTGCCACTGCCAAGGTCGGAAGGACGAAACCTGTGAGTAAAGCATAGGGTACTGCTCGAAGGTACGCCAAATCAGAGATCGCAATATTTGACGGTTTCGGATCCGTGGGTATGGGTGAGAGGTAGAGGTTTAAGGCCAAGTAGGCTGGACCTATGACTCCGATTCCACCGAGTTGGAAGAGGAGGCCGTAGATCGTGATACTGTGATCGTTAGATGGGAGGCTTGTGGTGTGACTTTGTTGAGCTTACTACGATATCATACTCCCTCTCGTCCCTCCTCTACCAGCTTCAATCATTGTGACAACCCACATCGTAAAACTATTACCAACGAATGCCAAACTATTCAATGCTCCAGTGATGTGTGAACCTGTTGCGAGAGGCCAGAAGAAACTGACTAAAAAGCCCGCGAGTTCTGGAGATTTTTGAAGCCATGTTGGCCAAGCGGTTGCAGAATCTGTTAGGATCTTTGCTTCGCATGCTTCTGTCAATTGTGGGAAGAGGCCATTGGTTCGGCTTATGCTGTGGAGAGTGTAGACTCCCAGAGGCACGAGGCCGGCGAGGAGGAGTTTGTAGGATGACATTGTCGCTCGCGGTAAGTGAGTGTCTCAGGCTGAGATCGACAATGTTTCGTGAAGAGTTGTGGTTAGCGTGAAGCAGGAGCTACCCTACTTGTACCTGTGATGAGCTCTGGTTCGGATGCGGGGAGATGTCAATGCTTGTCGGCCGTAGCCTGATCCCTGAATGTGTCGTTGCTGTAACCGTGTTGGCCGGAATTGCCGTGCTTATTTCCGAGGCTCGTCAAAATGCTTCGATTTCGAGATTGGTGTCGTTGAATGAAGAAGGAGAGGAATTTCACGACTTTAAAGGATGAGAAGAAGCTGTGAAATGGTAATGGCAGAGCTGACGTTCAGCTGACCCGAGCAGCTCGCCTGTCAGCAAAGCGGTCCTCGGTTACAACAGCTCAAGGAACTGTCTTGGGGTCGCGCAGGAGGGAGTTTGTAGAAAGAAGAGCACGAGATGGCAGGCCACTCTCATGACACTGTCAAATCAGATCGCGATGTACTGACCACTCGCTGCGTTGGACGCCGTCAGCAGGCTATAACCAGTGTCGTTCTACGTGCGGATTTCTGATTGCTGCCCTGCCCCCAGATTAAGATCGAATACTAGTCATAACAGCTCACGTGGCAACACCGACCGATTAGCGACAGAAAATTATGGCGCTGTGCAAGAGAACCACAAGAGCCGTCGGCAATGGTCAACTCCATGATGAGCTTAGCTTGACGCATTCGTCAAAAATCCACTTCCATCTTCAATACCCAGCTCAAAGATCTGTTCGCGATTCAATGATCACTCCCATACCTGTGGAGTTGAATGGATGATTCTCACCAGAGGCAAGGTCGTATGCAAGGGATACATTGTGGCCTGAAAGCTGCCTGCCCTTGTGTAACGATCGCGAGTCATGACATGGTATTCGCAAAATATATTCAAATCCCTGGCTGCCAGGCATTCCAGATTTTTGCTTGCGAGAATGATCGGTCTCTAGCATCATGTGCTCACTTGGCCTTTCAGATTCCTCAGCACTATATGCATCATCCAATTCGATCGGTAGAGGCTGCGACCGTGACACGGCCTCCGATCGCCAAGATGACCATGAGGATATCTGGGACCTCATTAGGAACGAGGAAGCAATCGTGCGTCCGATCAACAGTTTAAGCATCAAAGCTTCTGATCTCAAGCATATTGAGGAAGTCCTCTGCGAACTCTCCGCCACTGCGCTCCACGCCATTCTGCCACTCGTAGAGGTGTACCTGGAGTACCAAGACTTCCTCAAGCTACGCATCAGCAACTGCGGCATACCACAGATCCATTCTCTGGTTACCGAGAGCAAAAGCATACACGACTTCGTTGACCAGTTGGGCATATTCGAGAACAACACTATCAGGCCCGCTCAAGTCCAATTCCTGGCCGGTGTTCATAGAGACATGTTGCGTCTCCAGTCGAGAACACGTGCGCACGAGATTGTTCTCATCCAGGAGCTGATTTCTATGCATCAGCCGCTTCAGATCATGCTTCAAGAGTTCGACGAAGCTGGGCTAAAACGCATTGGAGAGGGAGTCCGCGGACACATGGAGGCCAGGAAGAGAGCTCCGTTCATGCCGCATCCCACTCGATGCTTCTTTCTGGAAATTCCTCGAGAGCTCCGAGATCGAATTTACGTTTCCTCCGGTAGACTGCACCTTGAGGCGATCCTATTTGGCCTGAACTCTCGCGAGCATTACTACCGATACAGGACCAAATTACAACGCCGAGCGGACTTGGATGTGAGTTGCAGTCTCTTGTGCGTGAGCAGCCAGATTCGTGCGGAGTTCCAAGAGATTTTTTACACCCCAGATGTCGTCGTTGGCCATGTATGGGATGATCGTGTTTCACCTCCACGTTGGAAGAAAATGGCTCGAAGTGTATTGCAAAAGTGCTTCGGAAAAGCACCATTTCACGGCCAGATATGCAGTCTACTTCCGTCCGAGGTTACTGAGGTGAACCAGAGTTCTTGCTGGCCGCCAGAAATGAGGGAAATCGCGACTTTGACCACAGAGGGACCTTTAATGAGCAGCAAGTGGCAGGAACTCTGCAACAACGATTGGTTGCTGATCAGAACAGATGTCGACAAGTATATGTTCTTGTCGTGCCAACGAAGGACCTCGGAAGCTTTTAAGCTTTGGGTCTGTGAGTTTCCTACGCCCTCGCGGGATCGCAGGGAACATTGGCAGTTTGTTGGCAATCCAAGATCAAGGACATCAATTCCGACTATACGGAGGTCATGATGATATCGGAAGAGTAACAAAGCCATCGATCGAGGAACATAATGGGTCCACAGCAATATTGAGCACAGTAATACCTATTTCAGAATCAGCATTGGCAGGACTATGTACTCGCTTGCTTACTAAAAATCATAAAAGCGCTCAGAACGTTCAAAAAGAATGAAATGTAAATACAAATCTTTACTCATCACATCCAGGATACGGGTAGACACAATTCGTCTTCTTCGCATCGCTCGCTGACGAAGTCTTTGACTCTTTAGTCGGATAAGGATACTCCCAAGTCTCAGAAGAGCTTGACGTCGGCTTGGTGGACGCCGAAGCCTTTGGCTCCTTCGTGGGATAGGGGTACTCGAAATTCTTGGTAGTGCTTGTACTGCTGGATGGTACGGCTGTCTCAGATGGGACTGCGTCAAAAGGACTTGAGCTACTCTTCTTCGGCTCAGCCGCCTCACTGGTCGTACTACTGGAATTTGTAGTGAAGGGCTTCGTCTGAAACATGGAAGGCTTCGCCGTAGGATTTGGCGGCGCAGGACCGGGGCCGAACCACGTTATGGGTGCTGGTGGGTCTATAGAGACTGATGTCTTCGATGTAGAAGACGGCGCTGGTGGTACAGGCAGACCATTGATTGGATTTACATCAGCTTCCGTTGATGCACTCGTAGCACTCGATTTCGGTCGGACAGTAGTGTATAGGGTTCTCGTCAGAGTCTTGGTTGGCCTGGTAGACTTGGTAGTAGGGTTCACGTACGTGGTCAGGCTTACAACGTGAGTAACTGTGACGATGTCCGGAGTGCTGTCGTTCTCGCCCTCGTGGCGGGCTGAAAGTGGGAATGCGACCGCGAACTGGCCAGCCAGCAGCGCAGCGAAAAGTGTTGGCGAGGTGTACATGTCTAGGTTGCGTATACGTCGACTTAGGGTTGGTATAAGATGTTGTGTATATGAGTCTTTCAGACTTCGGAGAGTGAGCAGCATCGTTGCAGATAGGTTCCACTCTGAAGTCGACAATGGTGAGACGTAACAAGGGAAGCCACAAAGGTCTCTGTTCGCGACAAAGCCATTTCATTGTGCTTGAAAATAGGTACACGCGTGTCATGCGATTTCCAAGTCACCGCTTCTCGAAATATCGTACAATCCTGCACACTTGCGAGAATATATCAGCTGCGTTCACGATGAGAAATATCAAGGGCCCGAGCACTTCACCAAGTGAACAGATATGATGCTAGCATTTTGAAGTTCATAGGTCCTCTTTCTCATGCGCGTACTTGCCACCACCGCCCAAAGGATCGCCACCAGGAACACAGAGGCCCAATCTCCAGAAGTAGTCACGATGCGCGAAGAACAGCTGCCAGAGCTTGTAGCGCGAAGGTATGCCCCATGGTTCGGTAGCGACCTCGTAGATTTCATCCTTCACAGATGCAAGGAGATCTCGTTTCCTCAAAGTCTGCCCCTGCACGGTTGCATCCTGACCAGCAATGCACTTGCCATCGGTGTCACCTTCACAATGACGCAAGTCTGCGATGTCTGGTGATAAATCAGACTTGGCGATGTATATCTCGCCCGCATGCATAGCATAGCCCCACTCGGTCAGAGGAAGCAACGGTACTGGGTCGTCGACATGTGTTACCCGTCTATATCGCAATTTTGTATCGTCCGTAGGAATCTTGCCGCCAACATTGAAGCGCTCGTCAAGATACTTGGCGAGGCCAATATTGCCAACTCGTGGTTCTCCAAAAGTCGTGATTATCGGGTCATAGCCGCGAGCCAGCAGGTCCAGAGCGGCAAGAGCAGCAACCGCACCTCCCAACGAGTGTCCGACAAGCGTCAATCTGTATTGAGGATGAGTGAATAGCTGTGTCTGAAGATCTGGCAAAATTTGGTTGCGAGTGTTAAGCCAGGATGAATGAAAGCCCATGTGAACTGTGCAATTTAGACATTTCGGCTCATTTGGGCTTCGTTTAGCGTGGCCTTTGATGCCCTTGATGATCTCTTGGGATACATCCAGTGGAGTGCTTCTCTCGTCTTCGCCTGGGTATGGCACATACTTTTGCGGGACAGTGCTCAAATCCACGACGGTATTGGCGATGCTATATGTCCCGCGAAAGGCGACGATGACACGCTTCTTGCCGTGGTCGAGAGCAATGTAGCCGCATGAGTCGCTAAGCAACGGACCAGTATTCCAGGTCGTTACCAGCTCGAATTGTGGGAAGTCAGTGCATCGTGAAAGGCAACTGAATGGCTTCGAAATGCCGAAGCTAGTTGAGCCCACGCAGTAGGAGATGTCGACGATGCGCGCAAGCTCCTCGAGTTCCGTGAAGAGCGCGGCACTGATATTGCGGTTGCTGGCTCCGTGTCGGAGTAGCGGTGTCTGAAAATCAGCGACCACCAGGATAAGCTGTCCAAAAATACCAAGAAGTAAGAGGTCGATGCGCATGGCTTCTTGCTACATCCGGCTTCCGAGCGGGTCTTTTCACATGCTGAGAAAAAGGAGGCAATGAGTGCCTGACACGAGGTACGCGACCAAGGCCGCAAAGAGTGGGCTGCGGAGACACACCAAGCGCGACGAGAAGGCTTCGTGCAACAAAAGCTATTTCAAGATGTCGCTGGTGTCTTGGGCGCTGCAGGTGGTTGATTAGAAGGTAAAACGGGAATGCGTCAGCTATTAGCAAGAGAGTGCAGCTACCTGTGTTGATGACGCTCGAAGGCAAAAGCCAACGAAAGCCAAGCAATGACGCTTCCGGCTCGCCCGTACACCTTTGCGCCGTCTAGTCTGTCGCGCGACCTTGTCTTCTCACTGTCTTAATTCCTTGCCTTATCTAATGGCATTGGTTCTTCCCCTTCTGCACTACAACAAGGCGTAAGACGAGTTTGCGCAACATAGCAGGAGGATCACGCGACAAGATTCGTGGACGTCGGCCAATCCCTGGAGCGCAACACTTAAAATGGAAGAGAATACTCAGGACCATGACTTCGATCAACGTCATGACGGTCCATACCAGGAGACGACACGTCCCTCGATACAGCTCGACACCTTGCGATCGCCATCGTCGAAGTCTATGCCTGAGAAAGGTCATATAAACGAGAAAGATGCCGCACGATCACCCAGTACACCCTCAGCGCCACCGCGGAAGAGCGTACAGTTCGACAGAAATGGACTTGATAGAGAAGACTCAGACTCAAATGGTCTACCGAGGAGGAGTACACAGATGTCTCGAACCGGAGCTGGAAGGCCTAGTCGAGACTTCGACAATCGAAGAGATGGACCGTATGGTCGCCCTTCAATCACAATGGCGCGACGGCGCTCCTCCCAAGGTCTGCCCGTAGGGAACGAGACAGATCCTCGTGCTTCGTTCCAAGACCCTACAGCGCCCGATGTGGAAGCACTACAGCACTTAGATACCATGACTGCGCCGCATCCAGACTTCGAACCAGAGCCGCCCTCTCTGAACTACGATCTTTGGTCAAGGAGATGGTATATCGCCTTCTTCTGGTCATTGATATTGGTCGACTGCATTGCGATGCCCATCGTTCTGTATTTCTGTCTCTGGTATTTGACAGACCTTTCTCCAAATGCAGTCTTCTCGATTGTTACAGCCGCGCTTGGAGGTGTATCGATTGTGGAGTACTTTGTACGATTCTGGCGACTTTGGAAGAAGGACAGCACTTGCCGGGTAATTGGTGCGAGGAGAGCGTATTTGGACTGGTTTCACTGGAACTTTTCCTTGGGTTGGATTGTCATTATGATTGAGCTCATCGTTGGCACTGTTCCGGAACATCCTCCGATCAGGCTTTTGGCTATGCCGTTAGCAAGTATGCTCTACGCCTTTGGAACGGAGTTGCTCATCGTGGATACTTTGCGCTACTTCGAGGTTCCTGCGCCGTGCCGGATGAGCAGTATACCGAAAGGTGCACAGCTTCGGCCCGCGATCTACTCCATGATCGAAGACGTTGTCGCAGTCGACGGAAGTGGCGGTACAGAATACAGAGAAGCATTAAACAGGCGGTACGAGGCTTCGCACATGTTCCGAGCAATGTTGAGGCGACTTGGAATATTCTGGGCTGTTGGTGCAGAAGGAATGGCTGTTGTGACAACCATCATTGTCTTCACCATTCAGCACGAGGTAAGCTGATTGCACGTCTTTCAGATCATACCTTTACTAACATGAATTTAGGCTGCCTATGTAGTAGGCTGGTCAGCTCCCTTCGTTTGGGCCGGCATTTGGGTTATTGTCACCATCGCCTATGTGAAATATTGCTTGAAGAAGGAGAAGAAAGCTTGGGCCGAAGAGATTGCTGAGAAGCAGGCCGCAGCAAACGGAAATGGTTCAGAGACGACTGAAGTGCCCCAGCCGGAAGCGACTCAGTAGCGTTTGTTCGAATGGAAGGCTTGTAATTATTACTATCTCACGAGAGACGATTCAGAAGCACGGCATTGCATACCCGCCAGCGTTGAGATTGAGTGCTTGATACGATAGAGAAGATTGAAATGGTGTACAGAACGTCGATATGCCTTGACGTGGGCTTGTACAGGTCTTGAGCTGTCCCACTACACACTGTTTGCTGGGCAAGTTAATGTTGCCCTTCCACACTGATATGAGTTCACTTTGCACGAACATGGCATACCACCGATCATGCACCGAAATCAAGCCTCGACTCCGTAGCCAATGGTAGAGTTACGTAAGGTAATGTCGTTTTGTCCAACACCCGTCCTTAGCCGATCACTCTTCCGTACCATGTGATAAGATTCTCAACCAGGCTATCCCTCTAAGTGCAGGTATACACCTAGCGATCTCTTCCACCTGCACTTAGCGATATGATGTTTCCCTATAAGCAGGAACAGGCGGAGGAGGCACAGCCAGGTGGATCTCGGGCCAGTATCTGTCGAGTCTCGGCGGGGTTCAATCTTTGGAATGCTGGCCACCACGGAAAGTCTAAAGAGGCGATGGTACACTTCTTTGTCCTGATTTCCTTCCTTTGCGATATTCCTGCAAACTTCCTCTGCAAACGTCTGCCCAAACTACTGACAGACGACTCACTTTCGCTCTAGCAAACAAGACACTTAGACAGACCTATACAACGACACTGCCCAGCATGGCTCCGATAGCGATCAGCGAACATACGGACGGGCACATCGAGACGAACGGTGCTCTGAACGCGAAAGCCACCTCGTTCACTCCAGTAGCAAAGATGAACAACTACCACGCTGCATCTTCAGAACAGGCTATGTCTGCCGAGCAGGCATATGCCGCACACAATTACCACCCACTTCCAATCGTCTTTGCAAGAGCACAGGGCTGTCTTGTGTGGGATCCAGAGGGCAAGGAATACCTCGACTTCCTCTCTGCCTACTCAGCAGTGAACCAAGGGCACTGCCATCCAGCCCTGATTCAGGCATTGGTGGAGCAGGCTAGCAGAGTCACCCTCTCCAGCCGAGCGTTCTACAACGATGTCTTCCCAAAATTCGCAGAGAAGATCACAAGCATGATGGGCTTTGACATGGTGCTACCAATGAACACTGGTGCCGAGGCGGTCGAGACGGCAGTCAAGATTGCAAGAAAGTGGGGCTACAAGGTCAAGAAGATCCCACAAGACAAGGCTTGGGTCTTCAGCGTACAAGAGAACTTCCACGGCAGGACATTTGCTGCGATCACCATGTCTACAGACCCAGAGAGCCGAGACAACTATGGCCCATACCTGCCAAACGTGGGCTCAGAGAACCCATCTACTGGCAGGCCGATTCCATTCGGTGATGCCGATGCAGTTGAGGAGCTTTTTGAGAAGCATGGCAAGGAGACGGCTGCATTCCTCGTCGAGCCAATTCAAGGTGAAGCAGGCATTGTGGTTCCAGACGACAGCTACCTGAGGAGAGTGCGGGAACTGTGCACCAAGCACAATGTCCTGCTCATCTGTGACGAGATTCAGACTGGTATTGCACGAACAGGCAAAATGCTTTGCCACGAGTGGTCTGGCATCAAGCCAGATCTCGTTCTTCTTGGCAAGGCGATCAGTGGCGGCATGTACCCAGTCTCTTGCGTTCTTGGTTCGAAGGAGGTTCTGCTCACTGTTGAGCCTGGCACCCACGGCAGCACCTACGGCGGCAACCCACTCGGAAGTGCTGTAGCCATCAAGGCACTCGAAATTGTGGAGGAAGAGCAGCTCACCCAACGAGCTCAGACTCTTGGACAGCGCTTCCGTGAAGGCATCCAGGACATCATGAGCCGGTACTCCATGATCACACTCGTCCGCGGCAAGGGTCTCCTCAACGCCATCGTCATCGACGAGTCGAAGACGAATGGCCACAGTGCCTGGGATCTATGCATGCTCATGAAGGAGAAGGGCCTTCTCGCCAAGCCAACTCACCAGAACATCATTCGACTGGCACCACCACTTGTCATCAGCGAAGACCAGATTCGCACAGCTCTTACCATCATTGAGGCTGCTGTGGCAGAACTTCCAGGTCTGCAGGGCCAAGAAGCCAACGCTGTCATTCCTCCAGGCGAGCATAATGTCCACATTGGCGTTGACAACTAGGTCTGGCTTGGAAAGGCTTTCAACACGAGGGATTGGACCGGGACACTCGCAATGTGACCACGGACTTACGAATGGGATGCATACTTTTCTTTCTCTTCTGGTTGGCCGGCACAACACTAAAATAGATAGCGATTCGGCTAGATTACCTTGTGATACCCAGCTTACCCTCTCGACAGGGCATGAGATCGGTGAGCGAGTGAAAGCATTACGGCGTTGGAGATGGGGATCAATGGAACGGGTAGGTACATATTATGAAAGTTATGATTTTGACTGCTTCTAAGACTCGCGTCTACGTGGTGCCAAGCATCGACATGTGATCAATGCAGGGACCCGATCACAGCCACAACTTCAGCCTTCAGCTCTTCGTTTGTGCATGCTCAAACGAAACATCGATCAGCAAAGCTCACATCACTACCTAAGATCCAGCAGATTCTCGAGATGGACCCAAGAACAATACAATGGCCCGGCCATCATGGCAATCACTCGACCAAGGAGCGTCAGAACGGTATGAGAACAGACAGACTCGTTACACAAGCTCACGTGCAGACACTGACCGGTGTTCCATGACAGCAACTGAAAGAGCCAGGACACGCGTCTTCAACACGACCGAGCTATTCGAAAATATCCTCCTTCAGCTACCTATCAAGGACATTCTAGTCAACGCGACCCGAGTCTCGCGCCACTGGAAAGCACTCATCGACACCTCAGCCCGACTTCAACAAGCTCTTTTCTTCCGTCCGCTACCAGGCCCTTCAGTGCGCTTCGACTACACCCGCTACCACTTCCTCGAAAGATCCACCGAACGCGAAGTCATAGTCTTCATCAACCCGCTGCTTTACAAGGCTGGCGCAGCTTTGATGCGATACTTGCATGGTGTGGAAAGTAGTCGAGCTTTGGCCAGGGAGGAGGCGAGTTGGCGACATATGCTCGTTTTTCAGCCTCCGCCTCGAACTGTGAGATTTCGGAGCTGCGGTGAGTTGAAGTTCGCGACTGCGAGAAGGGGGTATGTGAAGTTTGAGCATCTTGTTTTACCGGTTGATAATGTGTTTCCGTATGGATTGGAGCCGGATGAGATGTTGTTTGTTGAGCATGTAAAAGTTGCGGATGAGGTGAGGAGGGTTTTGGCGCGGGAGAGTGACTGAGCAGGAGTGGAAAAGCTGTCATGCGCATTTAACGACGGTGGTGTTCACATCGCGTCGATGGGAGTTTTGAATGCATGAGCATTTCGTGCCGAAATACACATGCTTGAATAGCATTTCATGTATTGGCTGTGACACAGCTTGTGCTTGGCAGGAGAAAGTAAGCATCTCTCGCGACTTCTCTTGTTCACTTTGTCGCCTTCCACCCTCAACTTACTTCTAACATCTCGCAAAAGGTAGCTTTCTCTCGTCACACTCGACTCAAGCCAACCATGGCCACCGACGACACGATGCAATCGTCGCAAGCGGAAAGGGATCAACGTATTCTTCGGCTACGGCAAAATTATATTCAGAAGTTTGCGATGATGGACGCTCCGGCCTCAAAGGACAACGCGGTCCTACCTTCTTCGTCAATCTCTCTGGTCATGGAAAGTGCTGGAGCAACTATGGAGGCGAGCTCGGTCAGTACCAGCGCTGGAACCATCTCAACCACGGGAGGCATCGCACCAAACAAAGCACTCGCATCGTCAACAGCGCCGCAGCTGCAGAGGCGCGACTCGAAGGCCGCACATGTGCTAGAGCCTACCTCACTACCTACACCGCCTGCCTCGACGACCAACGAGCCGCAAAAGTGTCCTGGTTTCACGGAATGGTGCGTTTTCAGCAACGGCGAGATCTTAGAGACAATTTTGCTGGAGCTGAGAATCGAACATATCCTTGTCCGCGCCATGCGAGTCTGCAAAGGTTGGAAGGATACTATTGACTCATCGAAGCGACTTCAGGAAGCTCTCTACCTCAGGCCACTTCCAAACCCCGTAGAGCCACGAGGCGAACACTTCTACGAGAAGCGCGGCGAATGCAAAAACGCGATCCAAGTCCTCGAAAACCCGCTTCTGCGCCACCCGCGACGTATCCTAGAAGACTTCGAGAAGTTTAGCCACATGCAAGGTAGGACTGGTGAGAGCACAAGCCAGCACCTGCGCCGAAAAGCTCGCCAGAAGGCTCTGATGAAACCGGAGGCCAGCTGGCGGCGCATGCTCGCGTTCCAGCCTCCAGTCCTCAATATCGATGTTGAGCACGACACGTGCATCAATATCGATGGCATTGAGAATAGGCATGGCATTACAATGCGTGATATGGCCGGCGATGGATACCTGTACTGGAGGACAGGATGCTACCCAGTCGATGACCTCTATCGAAGTATGCGGTGCTTTAAGCTAGCTCGCAACATTTCGCGGACGGAGTATGATCCAACGGATGAACTTGACCACGGGTTTGGTTGGCAAGCCAGCTTCGAGGTCCCATCTGACGCAGAAGATGAAGCGATCAGGGTGCGCAGGAGGTTTTAAGGTCGCACCACAATACCGATTCGAAGAAAGGAGTGGCATTGAAGCTACCGCATCGACCGGGGGTCAGCGTCTATGGTGGACGTTTCGGCGAATCATTTCATTATTAACGAGCAGAAAAGAGGGCCCATGTGGCTACAGATCAGCAGAGTACCCAAATCAATGTAGAAAGATAATGATCATTTTCAACATCTAGAGCTCCTTCAGGTAGAGAGCCAGTCTTCCTTATTCCAGTTGAGCCTCCAATTTCTGCAACAACTACACTCCAGCCTCCCAGGTGTCACTACAACGCAACGCTCGTTTCTTTGTCATATGCATATCGCAGAGGAAGAGGTCAGAGTTCAAAACGTGGCTCTTGCTTAGACTTTGACACAACGGGTGCACAGACGTTTCGGTTCGGCTTCACAGACAAGCATCCATCCCACCTTGCACTTCACGTCTTTCTCTTCGCGACTTCTTCCTTGGAAAGCACGACAGATGAATGCCTCACCTTTGTTTCTGTTCCTGCATTTATCCTACGACCCGTCATCGTAACAACAACTTTCTCATCTTCACCGCATCTGCCGCAATGTCTTATCGTAGACGCGGGAGACGGCACATGCAGATCTGAGCTATCCCAGCCACCCAGAGGGGTCTCGCCCAAAAGCTATACCGCGTACGTTCATCACTTTTCACGTGTGACACCAAGTGAGAGCGGAGTCGTACAGAGATCTGTCAATGCACGACCTGCATGTGCCCGTGCGGCAAAAGTATAATGCGTGAGCTGCGCGCTTTTATAGAGGCTTGTGTGAGCTCATCGAGGTTTTGACTACTGGACTTCCGTTCGCTTCAGCATACACACACTTCACAGCATTGGGCAGAATAAAAGGCGGACAGAGCTTTTGATATTAGAGAATCTGATCAGATACAAGAGACAACAGAAACGAAGCTCTAGAGAGTCAACGCTAGCACAGCTTCGCAACAATGCAGCTTATCTACAGCTCAATCGCATTCGTTCTGCTTAATGCAGTGGCAGCAGGTAAGCTACGTTCTCTTTCCTAACAGCGTCAGAGCAGTATCGTGAAAGGAAATAGCACAAGAGCTTCGTCGCCACGCATCACAAGGCCATCGACAGCAAGAGAAACAAGACACCCACAACGCTCTAACCTACAACCACAATACTCAAACTAACCTCCTTCCCTCCTTACAGCACCCCAAGGCGGCACACCCACAGTCGGTCCCTCCTCCGTCCTCCCAACCTCAGCCGAAACCGGCGTCTTCACAGTCCCAGGCGCAGGTTCCTACGACGTAACCTACATCTCCAATGCCTACGACGTAGCAGGACACGTCCTGACCGTGGGCGGAGGCGATGCGCTGGTAGGAGGAGTAATTGTTACAGCAGCGAGTTCAGGTTTTGTTGCAAACGGTCAGACACTCGAGCTCGCGCCTATAACTTTGAGTACGAGTTCTACTTTGGGAACGGCGCAGACGACTGTTACGCAGACGGGGACTGGAAGTGCGGTGAATGTGGGCACGCCGACGAGTTCGGCTGCGAGTGAGACGAGTAGTGCGGGTGGAGCGATGGTGACGGGTGGATTTGGTGCAATTTTGGGCGGTGTGGTCGCTGGTGCGCTGATGCTTTGAGAGTGAAGTTGAGCATTGCTATTCTTGTCGTTTGAGCGCGTTGCAGCGTTCCAATACCCTTCTTGCGTGCGCGAAGACAGAGATGACCTGGGAAGAACTTAATGATTGCATGCATTATGAGAGAGTTAGAGCACAGCACGAATGTTATAGTCAATAGTCAGCATGAATGGAGCATTTGAATGATCTTGGCCTCCTTCCGCCTTTGCGGCCTTTTCATTTTAGTCATACCTATCCTCCTCAAACGCCGTCGCTGTGCTGGTCGGATGATTTGGCGAGTCGTTCATGCACATCTCCAGTCTCGACTCTGCTTTCCATCCGGTTGTCCATATCCTAGCTGCTGGTACGACGTTCAGAGCGTTCGCATCATTCGGAGCGTCATTGCGGCGATATGTGTCGTCTCAGCACGAGAGCTGCTCAATCTGTCTTCGTATCCTCTTTCCTATCATCCATTTACCTGCCTGGGAATCCACCTGGAGGCTGGAAGCCACGGCCGCCCGGCGGAGGTTGAAAGCCTGGAGGAGCAAATCCAGGAGGTGGACCGCCTGGGAAACCTCCTGGCGGTGGAAAGCCAGGTCCTCCTCGACCAGGAAAGCCAGCGGGAGGCGCTCCCGGAAATCCTGCGCCTGGAAAGCCAGGTCCTCCAACACCTGCCGCTGGACCTTGAAGTCCAATTCCTGCGCCTCTTCCTGCTGGTTTTGCGATACCTGGTCCTGCTTGCATCGCTGGCGCAGCGCCGCCTGGTGCGCTCTGTCCAAGTCGTGCTGCGGGATCTGCTGGTGGAGGGCCGTCGACTGAGCATGATACGATGTGTGCGCCGCGGACGATGGCGAGACCGAGCGATCGCTTCTCTTCCGTCTCGATCATTTGTCCACCGGTTTGTGCGCCTGGTGCGCCGCTTGCTTTGGCCTTTCTTTTCACTTTCCGGAATTCTTCGCAGTCGGCTAGGACGAGGTTCATGTGCTAAGACGAGTCAGTAACGTAACATCTTCGGCATTCTGTAGGTCGCATGCCTTGTCAAAGGCGAGCATCTGGCCCACGAGTTGTCTTCCATCGTTCATGGTTGCGCGCATTCGGTAGTTGACCTAAATCTGTATGAGTATGTAGTCGTAGCTGAAGTGATTGAGGACGATACTCACGAAGCCTTGCTATTCATCATATCAGCGAGCTGTCTCTGTCAACGCAGGACTCCTTTTGGTATGGAGTTGTGGTCCAGACTTACCATCTTGCCCTGCTTCTGCGACGACGCCATGTTGCCGGTATTGCGCGCCTGAGCGCGACTTCGATTCCAGCTAAAATTTGTCCAAGGACAATATGCGCCGAAATTGTCCTGCAAAGTGTGCAATGGTTGTTGCGGGTCGTGAGTGAGGTGTGGATGTCGCGTGCAGTGAACTTTTGGCATCGCAAAAGATCAGATCGAGCCTCGAGCCAGCACGTGACTGAGCAGCGGGCTTGGCGCGCCGAACCACCGAGCGAACACCTGCGAATTTGACCTTCGACATCGCTTGCTTGCTTTGAACGTCGTCGCCGTCGCACTTTTACTAACAAAACAGCACCGAGCCAGGACGTGACAGATCACCAGCACAATGGTGAGTGACTCCTACGACCATCAATCCTACCGCCTGCACGAACATGCACAACCCACTCGCGACACCGAACAGCGCACATGGACACTGGAGCAATGGCTAACACAATTCCTTCCATCAGGCAAAGGGCGAGAACTCCACCCAGCAGGCCGATGGCCAAAACGTCCGCAGCCAGGGCGGCGCCGACAAGTCCGCCAACCCAATGCGCGAGCTCCGCATCCAAAAGCTCGTCCTCAACATCTCCGTCGGCGAGTCTGGTGACAGACTTACCCGTGCAGCCAAGGTGCTCGAGCAGCTGAGCGGTCAGACTCCAGTCTACAGTGCGTATCACCATATCCAAAGAATGGGAAGACTCGATGGGCAAAAGGCACGAAGAGGGGAAAGAGACTGACATGGGACATCTTCACAGGCAAGGC
>AWYD02004751.1:0-12352 GCA_000504365.2 Pseudocercospora pini-densiflorae CBS 125139 | reverse complement strand
AATTTTTAGTTTAGAAATTTTAGAGTTTTAAAGATAAGTTATTAAAGAACTTTAAAATTTAAGAAATCTAGGGAAGCTTAGTAGCTAGCTATTAATAGAGCCTAGTTTTACTAATCGAGTTAATCGAGTTAATCCTATCGCGAGTTAGTTGCGGCTCGGTTAGCCTAATTAACTCGATTAACCCGATTAACCCGATTAGTAAAACGGTTTCTATAACGTAGCTAAAGTATAATTATCGCTTCTTTAGGTAATAGCGCGTCCTTTATTCCTACCTATAGTACTATTATATTTAATTCTAGTATACTATTATTAAAGAGCGATGCTAGTATTACTAGATTAGTATATTTAAAGGGCGTAGACTCGAGATCTACGAGACTCTTATAAAGTAAGATAATATTACTTTAGCGGCGAATATAGCGAGTACCGTTTCTAATAATAGATACCGACTCGAGATCCGCGAAGCGCTAAACGACTACTATAAGATAATCTTTAAACTAGAGTACTAGTATAACGAAGAAGGCCTTAAAGACGACGATATTAAGCGCTCTAATTTAATATAAGACGCCGTCTATATCTTCTATAAGGCTAGTAATAATATAAGGCGTTAGTTTACTATACTATTTCTATACGCTTTTAACAAATAACGACCTAACTAAGTAGTTACGCTTTCTACGAAGCTAGTACTATTATAGGCGCTACTACCTAGTAACGTTATCTCGTAATATTATTACCCTATTAATCTATCGCTAGTAGACGCGATATAGAAGAGCTAGAAGCGTAAGAGAGTTAAGAAAGAGGTAGAATTATTATATATACTAGCGCGAATACTAATAGTACTACTAGTACTAAACGCTTACTTAAATACGTATATATTTAGTCCTAAGCCGCGGCTAGTAGTTCTAGAGTATATAGATACGTATTCTACGTCGCTACCTATACTACTATCTTTATATACTACCGTAGAGGTAACTTATAGCCCTTATATACTATCGGAGACTCCGCTAGTATAGTTTACTATATATCTATAGTTAAATAGGTACGAGAATATACCTCTAAGTATAATATAGGTCTTAAGTAGTATACCTTATATATTACTACTATCGAATATATATATATATTAAATAATACCTCGAATTTAGCTATACTACTAATCTCCTAATAAACTTTAGCTTTATTTTTAATATTATACCTAATACCTATTAAATAAGTATACGGAGCTATTAAAATAGTATTAATTCTACTTAATTTATTATTAAACGTGTGTATACGAGCTCGTGCGACTAGTCGACGCGATACTAGTAGAAATCGCTAAGAAGTCGATAAACCGACCTATGTACTATCGACCTAGTAACGACGACGCGTAGCGACAGCGAGGTTACGCTTTGCTAACAAAAACCGTGGACGGACGGACATTGAGATCTTACCGAGTCCGTTGCGGCAGGCTGACGGTATGTGGGTCCGCGCTGGGTATGCGGTATTAAATTTGGGCCCGCTCACTCGAGCCAGCGCGAGCAGCGATGAACGTGGTATTCGGTTTATATGCTTGCCCGGCGTGCGAAGTGTGGTACCGTTACCACGCTGGCCCACAGCGTTGGTCACAACCGGCCACCTTTTGGCCTGTCATGTCGTAGGTGCACCTGCTGAGAAGCCGATGATCGGCTGGCTACCAATCTTTCTCTGCCGTGCTGCGAGACGTTGCGAGGTGGCAGGAAGCCATTCTCTGTGCCGTTGACAGAGACATCACCAAACACCCATACTCGCGTGGATCGAGATGAATCGCGCGCGCAATAATACTTGCAGGAGTCATTCTGACGAGACAGGCATGCGAGAGGCGCTGCCCGTCGGCCTACCTGCGGCATGAAGCTGTCGCGGCAGGATTGGGAGCAACATCAGCGAGCAGCCGCCCTAGCAGCATTGAGGCATAGCGTTTCTACAAGTCCGAGGCCAAAAAACCCTGGTGGCGGCTAGTGCACAGAGACGTTCCACACCTTGCAGCACCCAGCCTGCGACGCAAACCCTGTCAAATCAGCGCATGGAAGCCGCAAGGACGGAGCCAATCCTCAGCAATTTCGAGATGCACGGCGTCGTTATGCCACCAAGCATTGACAGCGCGGTCGGCGTCTCAGTCCGTAGTGGACGTTGGCACAGAACTCACCTGGCGGCGACGATGCTGGCTTTGCGCAGTGCAAGTGCAAGGTCTGCCCGAGACAGAAAGGCAGCAACCTTGTGCGGACAGCGGTCTTCCTGGAACACATCTGCCGACCAAAGCAGAGCCCAGACGCAAGCTAGCAGACATACCTGAAACGTCGAGACTAGCTGTGCTGGGCCGGCGAGGACTGCGCATTGATCTGAGCATCGGGCTCGGAGAGTGGCACCGGCGCTGCCGCCCATTTTGCTCTCCAGGATGCCCATCATCGACAACCTTCTCCAGAGTCCAACCCCAGATTTTCCCCCAATTACTCGCCTTGTCATTGGCAAGCTTCTTTTGCTTTGTGATAGCACAATCGATCTGAGGTCCAAGACTTGTTTCCTTCCAGCCTGTGATAGAGAACGAGGAGGTTTGTTTCTGACAACCAAGAAGCTCAGCCTGGACCCGAGACCACAGGGCAAACAAAAACCTAACATAGCCTATTCGGGCAGCTCGTCTCATTCCTGGCAATAGAGTTAGCCGCTGGTCTGCAGACGCTTCCACCATTCGACTGGCTCCAGATTGTTCGTGTAAGTGCTTTAGCGGGACGAGCAAAAGTCTATCTGCTAGCCTAGCCGGTGTATGCGAGGATGCCAGCTGACGCAGACCCAGAAACTCTGAAAGTCTGCTCTGGTTAGACTCCATCGTCCACTTGCGAACCGTTCTGAGGGTCCATACAGCATCTAGCTTTCTGTCAGACAAACACGCAACACCTCACTTGCTTCCCACAAGTTCAGACTTGCAGAGGTACCGGAGTTGCTGGAGTTCGAATAATCCGTTTACGAAACAACAATATCGATATCTGCTGTACACGAGTTTTCGCATCGACCTTTGCGATCGAGACGACCCCGGAGAAAGCAAAGCTTGAGGTCGGAGGCAAGACATCGCATTTCTGCTTGAGGGAACTCGTTGGAATAGTTGGAGGACCACAATTCAGCATTCTCTTGGAAATTCTTAAGCCGACGGCCACTGATGAGCATTCGCGACAGTGCTCGTACTTCCCTCACACTACCCTCCGACACCGCCATCGACGAGTAGCCGACTCTCTTCTTCTTCTCATATAATTATTCTCTTGGATATCAATTGTTACGCTGTACTATAATATCATCGTCAGAAGCTTTGGAGCATGCAACCTGAAGCAATCACTAAACAAGAACCGGATAGCGAATCCCCAGGTTCGACAACGAAGGTTGCCAATGCTCCTGCGGCCAACGGTATGATTCCATACAGCGTGGAGAAGCACTTTTCCTTTGGAGACAGTCGAATACTGACCGTCCACAATCGCAGCTGCCAACGCAACGACCAACGGAAAGGCCGGCAACGGTAATCAAAATGGCGCAACGAATGGCAACTTCCCACCGCCAAAGACTGACAAACCGAGGCCACATGTATGCAACACATGCGGACGTTCATTCGCACGCCTGGAGCACTTGAAGCGACATGAAAGATCACACACGAAAGAGAAGCCGTTCGAATGTCCCGAATGCACAAGATGCTTCGCACGAAGAGATCTATTACTTCGTCACCAGCAAAAACTGCATATGACCAATCCTCAGACCAGACCTCGACAAGGACGACGAGAAAGCGCTGTCGGTACTGGAACCAACGCCAATGGAAGAGTACGGAAGAATTCCGTCGCAAATATCAACGTTGGAGGCGCCAATGGCATGGCTTCTAATAATGTTCGCCCCAGAGCTAACACGATCAGCCACATTGATTTGTCTTCGCTAGGTCTGCTTGATGGGCATCATGGCCAGATCAATCAGATGAACCCACCGGGAATCGGAATTGGACAGCATGGCATGATGGGTGGTCTTCCTGGTCCTGGTGGCTATGGCTATCGTGGCATGTCAACAGCTATGGGCCATCACGGAAATATGCATGGCCTGCCAAAACTTGATACACAACATATCAATCACCTCGACGTGACGAATTCCTTGCGAACGGCGCCACCTCAGGCCAACTTTGCCGGCTTCGACATAGATCAGCTGTTCACACCACACACTACCATCAATCCAGCAGCTTTGCACTTCGGCTCTGCTGGACAGATTTCATCTTCGGATATGCCATTCGGGATCGTTCCTGGCACTAATCAGCAAGTCCCAATCGATGACGATTTTGGCTGGATGCGCAACTGGAACATGAACATGCCAAATGGTCAAGACAACGAGAACGCTGTCGAAGAGTCCTCACCCTCAAGAATGAGCAGCGGTGATAGTCCAGCTGATTTCGACGATAGCATGGTCAACAGCCAAAATGGTATCCCGATCCAGAACAACTTTCAATGGCAACAGCCGGACTTATCCCTACATCAGACCATTTCGAACACATCTCAAGGACCATTCCAATTGGAAGCTTTGGGCTCCGGATTACCTAATCTTGATGCAAATGGTACCATGTCTCCGTCCAGCTTACAAGACCCAACTCCTACGGGCAATGAGTACTTTCACCAAGCGATGATGCAGCATAGTGCGCAACAGCAGACACAATCTGGTCAGCATGAAGCCGCGCCAGTCCAAGGCGTCAATTTCTTCGGCAATCCGCTCTCCAACTTTGGTTCGAACAGCCCGAGCATCTCGTCATCTTCCATGAGCAACAGTGCGAGACAGAGTTCAGTAACTTCGATGTCGACCGACTCTATCACCGACTCAACACGCCAAGCCCTTTTGAACAGTCTGGCACAGCCTTCTGTGTTTGGCGGGCATACCAATACTCGAAAGTACTCGCAGCCATCTGTGAGCTCACCACTGTCTCCAGCTGGTGGTTCAAGGCCGTCTACGCAAGCCGCTGGGCCTACGCTGCCAAGCACAGCTGATATTCGGAGATACATCGAAGCATTTATGCAGTATGCGCACCCGCATTTGCCAATAGCCCATCTCCCTACGCTTTCCTTTGATACCATCGAAGCAGCTGCGAGTGCACCAACCCCACCACAACGAGGGTCGCCCACGAGCTATGCCGCTCACACTGCCGAGAAGGGAGGTGCTAGATGCCTCATATTAGGCATGGCGGCCATTGGCGCACTGTACGAGTACGATCATCCTGCATCGAAAGATTTGTTCGAAGCGGCCAAGAAAATGATTCAATTGTATCTTGAGGAACGGCGTAAGGCTGACATGTCCGCTGCCGTGAATGGTTCACAAGCCGCTGGAGAGACACCGCTGTGGCTGGTACAAGCCATGCTGCTTACAGTGATATACGGACATCACTGTGGCGATAGACTTGCTGCCGATATTGCAAGCAACCACATTGCTGCGCTAGTCAGTCTCGCGAGGGCAGCCAATCTGGCACAGCCACATCACGGGTCGTCACCGAATGGATCTCCGCAAACATCGGAGCACAATGCAGACACTGAGATGAATGGCGACGGGTCCAATTCTCACCAGGAGGAGACGGATGTGCAAGCTCAGTGGATACAGTGGAAAGATCGCGAAGAGCGAAAGCGATGCTTCTTTGCCATCTTCATCCTCTCAAGCATTCTCATGATTGCTTACAACCAAACCCCTACGATCATGAACTCGGAGATCCTTCTTGACCTGCCGTGTGAAGAAGAATTGTACGAGGCACCAAGCGCAGAGGAGTGGCAAAACCGCGGTGGACTGGCGAGGGCGGAGGCTACTTCTGTCTCTTTTGCCAGCGCATTGAGCACGTTACTGACAGCTAACCAGCGAGTCGGCAACGATCATGCTGCTAGCGCGTACAACAGTAGCAACAATGGACCTGGAAGCGGAGATGTATACGGTGAAAATGATATTAGACCGAGCACTTTTGGCTGCCTGGTCCTCATCAATGCACTCCACAACTACATCTGGGAGACTCGCAGTCGACACCGAGGACGCGAGTGGACCGTGCAAGAGACGGAGTCGATGGTAGCACACATTCAGCCTGCGTTGAATGCATGGCAAGCTGCTTGGAAAGCCAATGACCGCCACAGACTGGAGCGACCGAATCCCTTCGGAATGGGCCCGCTCGCCGCTGACAGCATACCTTTACTCGATCTTGCCTTTGTGCGACTATATCTGAACCTTGGTCGCACCGCTGAGGCATTCTGGGCGCGTGAATTCGATCGCATGGCAGACGAATTGCGAAGTGGCGGAGAGCCAAGTCAAACAAACTCTAGTGGTCAAGAACAAGATGCGGATTCAGGATCAAAAGATGGCATAAAGTCACCCACAGGTGAACGACGCCAGTCAATCATGCAACGCAGGATGTCAAAGGCTCAGTCGGCGGATCAGACAGCTACGAGGCGCGAACGTCATCTACGCAAAGCGGCATACTATGCGGCTGATTCTCTCACAATTGCCTGCACATGCAGCCTGACATACTTGGACCCGATTGCTCAAGAGCTGCCTATTCAGTCCGCAATCTGCTTCTTTGACTGCGTACAAGTACTTGCGGAGTGGGCCACCACCATTCAGGAGCGAGCTGGACGATATCTCGGTGTCCTTGGTCGTGATTCTATAGATTACACCCAAGTGCCAGCTATCATGCTTCTGGAGACAGAGGATGTCGAGCTCTTGCGCAAGATTGAGACGATTTGTAATGTCATGGAGGAGAAGCGAGTGCAGCAGATGAATCTCCTCGTGATGGACACCAGCAACTTCAACGCCTCAACGGCCGGTATGCACAACGGCGTCGCGTTGAGCTCATGCGGATTCGGAAGCAAGATTCTAAGAGTTACAGCCATGATGCTTGAGAAAGCTGTGATTTGGCCGAGTAAGTCAATGATGATGCTCAGCCGACAAGTTCAAATGCTAACATTATCGCAGTCACACATGTCATGGCGAAAGCGCTCGAAACTGAAGCCGGCCATATGGATCGACGCTCCGAAGCCTCGTGCACTTCGCTGCCATCATAAGAGAAAAAGACGATGACCCACCCGACCTGTCGATGTTTCAACAAAATACGATTCAATGTACAGATTTGCACATACATTATAGCACGCCGCAGAATGGATAGCGTCGGCGAAAAGATCGCGAATACCCATGCGCAGAATTTGAAAACTCATAAAATCACCCAAAAGGCTGTGAAAGCCATCTATCTTTGCAGCTGCGAAAAGTCTATATGACGCATTATGATGGAGTTTGGATTTGAGGGAGGTATAGCTTTTCCATTGTTTCAGAAGCTGAAGACGAGCCGACGAGGAGACGAGTGGATGATGTCGGTGGTGTCGAACTTGTTGATGTGCTTGGATATGGGATGGAAGGGAAAGCAATTGGAGTCAGCCGGTTTTGGGTCTTGGCTGGGCAGCAGGAATTGAATGACGAAGAGAGTAAGAAAAGTCGAAAAGTGACCACACAACGTGAAGCGTGGGTGTGTGGTTTGAGGATGGCAATTGTAATCAACGAGTGTCACGCGTATGGAAAACCGATGGCAAGGCTGTTTCTCAAGCCAACAAAATATTGTGCAAAGTGTCAAGGATCACTTCTTCATGCTCGTTAAGTACTGACTCGATGACATGTACCCTCTATAGCAAAAGTCAGCAGATTCGTGAATGCGAAAGTGTTGTCATACAACAGCAAGGATGTTGATGGTTGCATGTGTAAACAGCCAAAGCACGTCATGCCGCCAAGAGATGCGACTCAGAACAACCACGATACTTCCATCCTCCTGTGACCGCGTTCCTGCAGGCGCCCCTAGACCGTTCATACCAACACGCCGTCACCCTACTGACGCAAGCATAACGTGCATCGACAAGCCGTTCACCGAGCAAAGGTTGTTTTGTGTACCTATCATCCCGCGATACCTGCGAAGAAGGGCCGGCTTTCTAGAACAACTTCCCCTCATATTACTCCTCATTTCACCACGCGCGGGAACGAGGCCGTGGCCGTGTCAAGTTGGCGATAAGACAAGACTTGGTCTAACCTCATTTCGGCTCACGGGGAGATAATCCTCACGTCTACTCCGCACCCGCACGGTGGGAGTGTTTCTGCTGAGCGAGGCACGTTTGCTCCTGCTCTGTAGGCCGGACGTGGAGGCAGGAGAGGATAGAAGAGGGAGGAGCAAGCAGAAGAGAGAGTGGGAGTGGGAGTTACTTTTACGTGTCAGATCACGCAAGACTCGCGTGCTGCTGCGTGTGCTGTACTGTGCGACGCTGGGCGGGAATAGGAAGCAAATAGGCAATCAGAAGTGAGGAGTAGACAAGCCTTCCCGTGAGGAGTAGAACTGGGAGGAGACGAGAGGAGAAGGAGTCTCGAACATCTACGCATTTACCCAAGCACACATATACCGACCTCCACCTCGCGACCTCGAAATATGTGCCGCTTTCTTATCTACTCCGGTCAAAGCCCGATCCTGCTCTCCCACCTGATTACCTCGCCCACCCACTCCATTCTCACACAGTCCTACGACTCACGCCTTCGACTCGATACCACACGGCCTCACAATGGCGATGGCTTCGGAGTCGGGTACTATACCACGCCTCCCAATCCGACACGTCGACGATCGATAAGCAGTAACAGTACCGCGACCACCGGTCTTTACCAGGTCTCTTCGAGACAGGAGGATTTTGTCGACCTTGGCCCAGAGCCATGTATCTTCACCAGCACTATCCCGGCCTGGAACTGTCGCAATCTCGAACGACTGGCATCCAAGACAGTCAGTCCATTAGTCTTCGCCCATGTCAGAGCAAGCACGGAAGGTGCATTGAGCGATAGCAACTGCCACCCATTCGCGAGAGGTGCATTGATGTGGATGCACAATGGCGGCATTGGAGGTTGGAAGCTGGGTGTGAAGAAGCGTCTGGTCATGGACGTCGATGATCGTTGGTTTGAAAGTGTCCAAGGCTCGACGGACTCTGAGTGGGCATTCGCATTATTCCTCGATACATTAGAGAAGTATGGAGGCGTGGACCCAGATGATGCCTCAAAGCAAAGAGATGGATTCGGCCATACTGTGCTGAGAAAAGCGATGCTGAAGACAATCGAAAGGATTAACGGCTTCATCGGATCCCTACCCGAAGAGATTAGAGAAGGCAATGATGTCCGAAGCCTCCTCAACTTCGCCATCACGGATGGCAAGAGCGTAGTATGCACTCGCTATGTCAGCTCCAAAACCGACGAAGCAGCTTCTCTCTTTTTCAGCAGCGGCACCAACTGGAGAGAACAACCGTCAACAGTACCCGCCGGCCAAAGCAAGATTGGAAAAGGAGAGTACAAGATGGAGAGGAGAGACAGAGGCGCGGATATCGTTCTCGTTGCTTCAGAGCCACTGACCTTCGAACGCGATAATTGGGTGACGGTGCCAACGAACAGCGTCGTAACGATCCACAACCAGAACGTCCTGATTCATCCCATCCTGGACGAATTCTACAACTCGACAAGCACTTTTGTGAGGAGTGATGCCTTCGCTGCAGACAAAGGTCAAACGACTGGTGATGGGCTCAACAGTCCAAAACTTGTTCAGAAGAGAGGGAGCGTGCATGGTCTTGCTGAGAGTAGTGCCTCCGGTATCGCTGTTGGAGCCGCTGCTTGAGGTGGAGGGACGAAGCAGATATTGTACGAGAAAGTGGAGCGGCGCAAGTGGTGTAGGATATTCTGTTCAATATGGATTGTAAAATGGTGTAAGATACGAGATGAATAGAGGTCGGTATGGCACGAGCATCGGCATACTGGATAGAGCGCGCAATTCTGTTCGAAGAGTCATCGACGAAGTATTCTCGGAGTTCAGTCGATGGTGTGATGGTCTGAGCGGCGTGTAGAAGGAATCTCGGAACGTTCTGACTGGAAGAGCGTGACCGATCTAGACGAGTGATCCCTTTGACGTTCCTGGATTGGCGATGGCGTTGGAAATTCGTCGGACTTTTGAAAATGTGGTGGTGAAGGAACGGTCAAGCCATTGAATCCAGGTACGTGGTGCCACCAGGCTGAATTCAAACAACAAGTCGTCTGGACTTTCCTGCGTTTGCTGCGGTATACTGTATGAGGTTTAGGTCATTCGGGAGCGAGCACGTCGTGATTCGGTTCGGGTACTGATGCTTGGTATGGGAGCTTATTATGGGCGGCGTCCTTCGCTCGGAGCATGTCTGTCAGGATTGACATACACTCAGCAGGAGCTTAGGACGAACAAGGTCGTTCGATTCCTCAGCGTGTCGTGAGGAAAGAGTGGTCGAGCCATTGGATCCAGGTACGTGGATGCATGCGATCATGCTGGTCTCAGACTCGGATCAGACAAAAAGTCGCCTGGGCTTTCCTGCGTTTGCTACGGCATACTGGATGAGGTGTAGGCCACTTGGTAAATAGCACATCGTGATTCGGCTCGGGTACTGCTGTGGGTATGGTTCGAGGGCGCTCAGAGCATGTCTATAAGCGTCTTATGGGTCAATGACAGATCAGCTGGATCTCGGAGTGCACGATTCTCTGGGAGTATGTCAGTCTCGAGCTGGAAGGTCTATGCATGACAGGGCAATACGACGCACTCAATACTTGCATTCCCAGTCGCAAAGGTCAGCTGCGTCCATCGGTGCCTACAGTGAAAGACTAACTGATACCGTTCAACTCAACCAGCGCAAACGGTCTGCTTTTCGAAGTGAAGCACGTCCAGGTGCCGAACTCATTTCGCTGGAAGCTGTTGCAGTGAACTGAAGTCGAGCGAAACTTGTTTTGTCGGCCTTTCGGGAATGGTTGGGGAATCATTTTACCTGTACCGCAACTGGTCAGTAGAAAACGACTTCCAAAGATTCAGACTAGACCTGCCACGTTTGGCAGACTGGAATACTCTGGCCCAGAGGCACAGAAGCCGTGTGATGTCCTTCATGCTCTTGCACTGAGCACTTGCGATACCGTGCTTCCTTATTCCCACGTCTCTTAAATGCCGTGCAAGTCGAGCTGGTCCAGTGGAAGATGAACATGGTTTGCCGGTGTGACATTTTGCTTCCAAGCTTCAGGCATTTTCCGGTGCGGCACGATCGGGAGGCTGCAAGGACGACGAGGCTGAGGTCAATAGTCGGGCTCTCAGTGAATGCTTCTTGCGAGAAAGAAGTTGCGCTTGATCCTCAGCTGATACTGATGGCTTGCTTGTCCGCAGACATCATCGCGAGGCAGCTGAGCAGGACTGCGAGATCAGCTACTTGCCGAAATGTGGACGTATGAAAAGGTTGCAGGGAGAAATCAAAAATAACTTCTTAGCATTTCCTCTTGGCTCCATGGCCGAACCAATAAGTCGCGTTGGTAAGATCTGGAGCCTTAGTGGCCATCTTTCTGTACCTGAGGCAGCAGCACCAATTTGTTTGGTTTCACTTCAGCCTGATTGTCTGCTACCCTCCTTAATGCTCCGAATCGCACGTGGCATATGCAGCCTCGCGTGCTTAGACATATCTCATTATGCTACCGTACTCATGGATCGTGAGGACTGGTAGCTTTCCATCGTGGTCATCATTCATTCATCTTTTTGGTAAAAGATTTCGTGGTAGCGGTGGGTAGCATCTACCACGGCGTCGATCGCGTTAAAGTCTGAGATATCTCGGTCAGCACATTTTGACCGAGCCTTCCGAGCCAGTATTAATCTCGCGTGGTCAAGTGTGTTCATACCGATGTTGTTTTCTGGGCCGAAGTCTGTACTTGCCAAGACCTTCACGCTGAGATCTTGTTGGACCTTGCCGATGATTTCTATCGCGTGGTTGTTTTGAAGATGGCAGTCCTGTAAAGGTCAGTCAAGCCTCGTGAACTGTATTGAATCAGATTTGAAACATGCCTTGTTGAGGTGAAGTGTGATTGAGCCTTTTGCATCGATTACTGCCGTTTCGCCACGGATTTGGCGGACTTTGCCTACAATGCGAACAGTCTTGTGTGAGAAATGCTCGAGGAATTCGGCATTGATGCGTGGAGTTGCCTCAGCCATTGTAAGATGTCAGCCTCGGTTCTGGGATTATGAAAAGGGCGATATGGTGAAGTTGGTGAATTGATGAAGTTGCAAGTCTTTGCCTGCTGGAAGACGCGTTGAGACGCGTAGATCTATTGGTGCCTTGCAAAAGGGTCCGGACTGAATTTTAGCGGGGATCGGGTAGTACTAGCATACACAATAACTATTATCTACAACACGATATACTATCAAATATACTATTATTAGGGTCGTAAGTACTTTTAATATATATTATTTTATTTTCTATATCTTTCTATATATATCTAGTACCTATAGTAGTATTATTCGTAGCGTATCTACCTAATT
>AWYD02004750.1:0-38624 GCA_000504365.2 Pseudocercospora pini-densiflorae CBS 125139 | reverse complement strand
AGTATATAGTTAGTTTCTATAATTACGTAGCGATATACTATAGTAGATTTCGCGATTTCTAATATATAGTAGTATAGTATCTATTACTATTTACTTACTTCTATTATTTTAAATATACGTATACTAAATTCTAATAGAAACGGATTAGACTAGTAATAAAGAGTATTATATAGTCTATACGGGAGTTTATTTAATACGTAGCGGGGTTTATAAAGTTAGTTACGGGATTAGTAAAGTCTATTACGGAATACGTAAGTCTCGATTACGTGTAACACAAAAACTCTTTGTTACTAGTCTGAGTAGGAGATAGGAGGAAACACGTCTTCAGTTGACGCGACTTCCACCTTACCGTACCATCATTCTCGCAACGTACTCCAGTCACAATGGCCAACATGTTCGGTGCCCTCAATCGCTTCATCTCGCGACTTGACTCAGATCCCAATGCGGTCGCGGGCGCCAGACCATCTCAATCATCCTCCGGCGGTCACTATGGCTTTCAGATCCTCCGCAACACGAACAGCCAAATCTCATTAGAACCCTGGTTCGACTTCATTATCGGCATCAATGGCCACAACATCGAGAACCCAGATCCCAACTTGTTCATTACCGAGCTCAAGAATTGCGCTGGAAGCACAGTCTCTCTTGGAGTCTTCGGCACGAAGGGAAGCCAAATCCGAGAGGTTTACATTACAGTGCCGAATCTTGCTGCAGGCGAAGCCCTTGGGTTAGCGCTTCAGTGGGCGCCGTTGACTATCGCCGATGACGTGTGGCATATCCTGGATGTGATGCCGAACTCACCTGCTGATGTTGCTGGCCTGCTACCTTACAGCGACTACGTGATTGGATCTCCGGATGCTCCTGGCCTGGCTGGAGATGCTGCCTTGGGACGGATTGTGGAAGCATACATGAATGCGCCACTGCGGCTTTGGGTGTACAACAACGAGTATGATGTGACAAGAATGGTCACAATCACTCCCGCGAGGAATTGGGGTGGCGACGGAGCTCTGGGTTGTGTGCTGGGCTATGGTGCATTGCACAAGATTCCAGCTCCTCTCACCGAGCCTTCCACTGGTCCTGGCGAAACGATGTTTGAGAGTAACGAAAAGGATGCTTCGGCATACCAGGCTCCTGTGAATGCTGATGATGGCAATGCAACACCTGCACAGGGCGGCGAATTCTTGGTACCTGCAAATATGGCAAATTTCACAGCGCCAGGAACAACGCCTCCTCCGTCAGCCGCTGCAGGGTCAATGCCACCCAAAGGTCCGCCAGCTGGAAAGGCGAAGAAAGCTCGGGCACATCATGCGCCGGCTGCTGGCCTAGATGATTACTTTGCTGAAGGAGAACAGAAAAGTCGTGAACTCGAAGGAAATGCGACAAGCAAGACAAGTGGCCTTCCACCTCCCCCGAAGGCCGGAGGACCGCCCAAGTCAGCGAGTCCTGCACCTCCCAAAGCAGATGAAGATTAAAACGGAAGCCGAGACATAGCTGAGATGTGGTTGTACGCAGCAACAGACAGCTATACTTACGCTAGCACAGAAGACCGAGTGAAGTACAGGCCTTCGCTCTCTCAGTCTTTCTAAAGCGCAGGCCACGGTCCCAATGCTCCTGTCTTTCTCCAAGCCGAATCATGCCACTACATGAGCGATGCCGCCTTTCGTCAATCCTTCTCAGCGCAGCCACAGAAATCATACTCCACCTCATCTATGTCGTCCTCGTTGATGGCGACCCAGTCGTCGTCTTCGACAGCCTTCGTGTTGACTCCTGGCTTTGTGTTCTGATGATAGCATCCATGATCCGCGCCTGGATTGCCAGATTTCATCGCTGCATCTCTGTGACCATTTCTGTCAATACAACGGTAGCCGCCAGCGAGGGATGTGTTTGCGTACCTCTTCTTGGCAAAGGCCTGGGAGCGGTCCATGATCCCGTCGCTGCTGTTGGACGTCTTCGAGTCGTTGCCCATGTGCTTTTGCGCCACAGCAGCAGCTCCAGCGCTGTCACTACTGCGGGCGGTCAGCTCTGAATTCAGAATTGGAGACCAGAATGCTTGCGTGTGCGTCGCCCTAGCGAGCTTTGCAGCATGCGCAGGCTTTGAGAGCTGTTCTTTGCCAGTGGTGTCAGTGATGACTTCGGCTGTGGCTGCAGTGGTGACGCCTGTAATGGCGGCGGCAGCGGCGGCATCTTCTGCCATCTTTCTTCTAATGTGCGGTGCGATCGCCATGTTGGTCGTTCGCGGGATTTGTATGCTTGTTGAGCTTTGAGTATGTTCTTGTTGCTGAAAGGGAAGAAGAGATGAGCTCAGACGCACAGCAAATCGATGCTCGTGAAGGCTTGGCAACTCACGGGCAAGTCACGACCCGTATTCACAACATCGAACTCGAGTCGTAAATGCTCGAAGCACTGCTGTCATAGCAGAGACTGCGCGACAGCCTCATTGACGGCATTATATGATGCTTAGCGAGTTTTTATACGAATGCTGGAGCACTTCGAGCGAAATACGGCAGACGAGGGCGCCATCTCACAAACGATGTCGCGCTAGTTTGCTGGCCGATCTGTTCCTGCTTAATACAATCAATATGAAAGACCGCAATTCTTGGAACCTCAGCGTCAAATGCAATAGAGACGTCTTGTTTCTTTCAGCTTTTGCAGAGCGCAGTGAAGATTGGTCCATTGTCTCTCGCTATGGATCCCAACATGGACACAATATCATCCCAGCGATCACGTATCTGATTGCAGCCGGGACAGCCTCTTCAATACTTTCAAGCATGACTCAACCGCACAAGTCATACTCAGCAGTGTCCCGCTCCATCTCACTAAGCTCAACGAGGACAAAACCATACTCGTCCGTCTCAATGTTAGCTGCCTTTGCGGCGTCGTCCTTTCTAGCGTCTCCAACGCTCGGTTGCTTCGTCAGCGGCGATTCCTGAGACCTTGGCGCCACGCTGTTAGGCCTGCGAGCAACAGGTACCGATTCCGCGAGTTGGCAGTTGATGCATGTCAGAATGCCTTGGTTGGCGAGGAGAAATGAAGAACTTGCGGATATGCGAGGCAAGGGAGTGGTCCGGATGTCCTCCGCTGCGAACCTGCTCTTGTGCTTCAGAACGTCGCATTCATCGCAGCGGATCAACGGCGGAGCGCGGGCCATGACCCTTGCAAGGCAGACTTGTCAGCTGCTGTACGTTCTCGACGAAAGGGAACGCTTACTGCTGGCTCGAGACTTGAGCATTTACGCCAATACCTGCGCGGCCTTGCTTCTTCTCGCCGCTAGTCTTCTTTATGTCTGAAGATGTCGCTATTTTGTCCTGACGCTTCGGGATACTGCTTTCAAACGTCAGAAATCGGCTTTGGATGCCAGTGCAGAAGACTTACTTCGCCTTGTTGATGCTCGAGTGGTTCGCACTGGCGGTTATCGTACTCGAGGATTGGCCTGTCGCTTTGGTTGCAGTGTTGGGATCTCCTGCCATTTTTCGCGTAACATGTGGCGGGCTAGCCATTTCAGTCGTCCACTTCACGGAGATCAGCGGTGTTGTTGTTTCGTGTCAACCATCAACGATCGAAAGCAGCAAGCGGTGTTTAACATCTTGGCTGAGCGCGTCGGCCATCTAAGCGTGGGCTTGGCGCGTCACATGCGCACCATCGCTGCCAGTGAAGAGTGACTGCGGGACTCCAGGCTTATTCACTACAGCACCCTTGACCCTGATTCGAACATCTTGATTTGTGTATACTTTATACAAGGTCATATTTAAGATCCAGTGAAGATTGCAGCGACTCCCCTCGTTTCTTGTGAGCAGCCCGATCGAAAAATTCCTGCTTCGCTTGGAACCTAAAGAATGATGGAGAGTTGATCTCACTGCAGAAGAAGGGAAGAATTGTTAAAACTGCATTTGATTGAGGGAATCCTTTTGCCAGCACAAGAAGTTTGTAATAGGCATGTCTTTCAGCAAACTAGAGCGCATGCTTGAAGCTTGATTGCTTTCATCTAGTTTGGATCCTTACGGCACACAGCTCGACGGCACACCCAAGCTACATCTGCTTAGGGATAAAACTTCGCCCTAGGGACTTTGCAGAGCTGCCGAAGTTGGAAGCATGACCGCTCGAAACCCTCACAGTGTCAGCGATCGAAAGAGGTGACATAGCACAATACAGCTATCGCACGGCTGTTTATTGCGAACACGAAGATTGCTGTGACGAGACCCTTCGTCTTTCAAGGTCTTTACCGCGACTTTTCGGATTACCAAATGCCCTTTCAACAAAGACGACTTCGGCGAGCGACACGTCTTTGTGTTGCGTGACCGGAAATGGAACCGAACGCTACCTGGCAGACGCTCGCACGGACACAAGCTTAGATCTGCGAATAAATAATCTTAGTCTCTCATAGCTCTTCTTGAGTCGATGTGCCGGGTTGTTGGATAAGCTACGAAGACTGCATTGAATACGCCATCGCGAATGTCTCCGCAAGAAGACCGCATCGACTTCCGCGTCGACTCTGCCCAGCTAACAATTACCGACGAAGAGAAAGCTCTTCTCAAAGCATTCAAGGATTGGCACAATCATTTACAACTCGTATCATCTGCGCGCAAAGCAGAGAATGCTGTTGAACCTCCAGACAACCATGGCAACGCCGAAGCATTGAATACGAGCTGTACAGCGCACAACTTCCAAATTCCCAACCGATTCGTCCCTCGAAGATCGTCTTTCCCACCGGGCACGTTTCGCTTCATGCAGCTGCCGCCCGAGCTACGTGGTCGTGTCTACACATGCGTCTTCGAGAATGCACGGAATTGGGAAACTGGCTTATTACTCGCGACATTGAAGCTACCTAGCATTACGAGAGCTTCGAAGGCCATCAGAAAAGAGGCACTGCCGCAATTTTACGCTGAAGCGCGCATTCATATACCCATTTATGCCAATCTCTATCGGCGCCAGTCTGTTCGAGACACGGCACGCCGCTTGGGAGGTAATGGAGCATATGGGACTCCGCCCGGGTCGGATTCAGGAAACCCCCATCTGAAGCAGAAAACCAAGCAGTGCATCCGTGCTGCGGGGGGAGACGCCATGTTCAAAGATTTGACCTTCTTAGTCTGTGATGAGTGGCATAATTACTATCTCAAAAGGAGCGCACCTTTGGACGAGATCTTGGCCACTTTACATTTGCAGGTGCAGCAGGGAAAACTTAAGATCGACGTGGAGAAAGGAGCGAAGTATGCGGAAATGGAAGAGAGGGATGGAGATGACTGGAGTATCGAATACCAGACGGTAGACTACGATGCTGCCATGAGCGATGTGAGGACAAAGATTGATGAGATCGGATCGCGTCCGGACTTCAAAGGTTTTAGTCTTAACGATGCCCTCCAGATCGCCAAGGCGTTCAGGTACTATGGGCCTGAGAAGGAGGAGTGATCTGAGGCAAAAGAAATTTAATTGTCACATGCTGACACTGTCTTCGACTGCGGCAACGAGCGAATAGCCCTCGCCGATCACGAGTCGATCAAGTGAATGGGTTGCGCTGATCACTTCACCTCCGCCAATTTTCCACTTATAAGACTTGCCTTTCGCACATTCTTACCTCCGCTCACCACTTCGTTCTGAAGCTATTACAAGACTTGGTACACCCTCAGCAGCATTTGCACTCTCTATACCCTTGCAACCACTGGACTCGAATATCAGAGCCCCTCCAAAGCGACGCAGAAATGTCTTCCGACACCAGCTTCCCCAAGTTCGAGGTCGACATCAAAGATCTCTGGACCACACGCGAGGAAGAAGCTCATGTCGCCAAATTCGAGCAATGGTACAAGAAACTCAAGCAGCGATCCGAAGCTCGAGAGACCGCGGCCAAGAGTAAGTCCTTCCGCTTCATGGACCTTGCACCAGAGCTACGCAACCACATCTACGCCTTCGCCTTCCAGAACGAGAAGAAGTTCGGAAAGCGGCGGACTCTAGCACTCATTGAAACACCAAATATCACTCGAGTCTCCAAACAAATTCGCCAAGAGACGTTGCCATTGTACTTCGCCACTACCAGCTTCCGACTTAGCGTGGCTTCAGACTTCAACAACCGCTACGAGCCCGATCTCGCATACAAGTCGAAAGCGGAAATCCAGAATGCGGGAACACTTCACATCAAGAAGGAGGTCAAGCAAGCTCTGCGATTTGCAGGAAAGAAGGCTCTCATCCGCGACATCGACATCATCGTCTGCAATGCCCGTGATTGGAGACTCTCTGACCGTAGCGGAGGAGTGTATGGAGAATTTGCTGCGTTCTCAGCCAAGATCAAGCTCGAGCAGGGCAATCTCATTGTGACTATGAGTCGTGGCAAGAGCTTTGGCGACCAGCCGAAGCTGTCCGATACTATCGCTGCTGTCATGGCCGATATGAAGGCTGCCATCGAAAAGGCGTCAGGAAAGGAGGATTTTCAGGGATTCTCTCTGCGGGATCTTGAGCAGATTGTCAAGACCCTTCGTCATCAGCAGAAGTCGTAGGTCTGGTGAGCTCTCGGCCGGGGATGGGATGGATCACAGGTGATGGAGCTGATTGCAAGACTATCAATGGAATCTCAAGGAGTTTGCGAAGAATATTGGACCGGCGTAGTCGCCTGGTGGACGCAGAGACAGAGAAAGCGCGGAGTGCCACAGGTGAGGCAAGGCTTCGGCTGCCCTCATATGGTTTTAGGCAAGTAACATCAGAGCGTCCATAGCATGTGAACGCCGTCACTCTTTGGAAGTGCAATGTCGAAATGTAACGTTTTCCATTCCACCAGATCTGAGTCCCCGCACCCAACAAGAGATTCGACTCCTTCGGATAGTGTGTACTTGTCGTGTAAGTTCAGCTCTGCGGATATCTGCATTCGGAGAAAATCTTGAGCTAGATATGTGAAGAGTCGCGAACTGACTTCAACTCGAGTCCAGAGCTCACTCGAAATTGTCCCTTTTACGATGGCCTCTCCGGCTCGATACTTAAACAATGCTGCCAAACTCGGTCTTCGTATCAGGAGCTTTCGTGTCGTAGGAAGAAGCAACTGCTCGTGGGACTGTCTAAGTTTCACGCACACGTGGTCGTTCTCTTAATAGCCTCTCGAATCTGAGACTTAGACGATGATCCCGACTTCGGTATTTTAATTCCAAGCGTATGCGATTCATCGAGAAGTAAATCCATAGCGCCGTCCAGAGTTTACTCGCCTTTGCTTTTCCCCTCTGGGTCTCAAATAGAATAACGCTCACCAGGTGGTATCTAGTAAATTATATCATTTGCCTTGCGTGAAGAAGCGATCACTTGTGGAGCTGTTCAGATCTCACCCAATCTGCTTCTTCTCGTAGAGGCTGGATCCACGCTTCTAATGTCTGCTCTGTTGATACGTAGTGCCTGCACCTCGAAAAGAAGCAATTGTTTGTGGAGCTGTCCATGGCTCACCTGCGTTTGCTCTTTCTCTAAGTTTGGACCGGAACTATGCACTTGTTTCCAAGCTCTTTCTGCGAATTCCGATTTTGCGAGGGGTGTCCGAGATACGATGGGAGAGATAGGAGTCAATATATGGTAGTTTTCTTCTTTGGACATCTTCACCACGGGCGAATTGGAGCTCGTTTCGGCTTGTGTCACCACAAAGCAGACTTTCGACGGAGTCCAACTCGTTTTCCAGCAGCCATAAGGCTATAACGCGTTTGGATTTTGCGTGCCGCGAAACCCTTGAGATTTCTCAGGGCGGACGTTCAACTCGACGGTGGTATTTCGCTCTATGTGGTGGCATACTCGTCGGGGCTCGATCTCGCGTCGCACAAACGTTCGTATAGTCGACTGTCGTCTGGAGCTGACTGTACGTGAAGGTGATGTCGTTTGATCTGAAGTTTAGCCGCCTCTCCCATCGGTAACCCTTCATCCCGACCCTAGCTCTTCGGAACGAGTCCAGTGTGAAGACCGGAAAACAACCACACCAACACCCATCTTGGCGGCGATTTTATGACACGGCTTCTCGGAGTGCTATTGCACCGCAGACGAAAAGTGTACGCGAGCTGAGGTCCAGGAACATGGTGGAGACCATGACAACCTGAACAACATTCCTGGTCGAAGTGGGGTGCGACGTCGAAGCGACGGAGTCAGTGACCAATCCATTCATTCGGGATGACCTGAAAGACGACGCTATATCATGCCCGTGGCTCTTGTACTGCTGGACAGCTAGGCGAGAAGCGCTATAGAAATCCTTTCCTGCATACACGCAAGACGCGTTGTGCTACAGCAGGCCTGTGGACGCGATTCCGAGCCAGACTCCGGCCAGTCCTTCCTTCTCGACAAGGGCATCTGGTATAAATTCCAAGCACCTCCTTTCTCAGGACTTCGAAAGTCTGTCGCCTCTGGACTGAATTTGACAGAATCTGGCCTAGAGAAGACGCGAATATGGCGGTCGAAAATCTTCCAACGCATGCTTTGCTTGCTGTTGCAGCTGGAATAGCTAGCCATGTCTTCTACTTCCGGATCGGCGAACACCATATGTATGGCGTGCGGTATGCACAAGCACTCTTGGCCAGTTGCATTGGCAGCACGATCTACCTCACCAATGCAGTTGGGTACTCTCTTACCTCAGCAGCAAGGACAGTTGGAGCTCTGGCAGTATGCTGGCTGGTTGGCGTGTACTCGAGTCTGGTCGTATATCGACTTTTCCTTCACCCTCTAAGGAAGTTCCCAGGCCCATTCGGTGCTCGCTTTGGAATGCTCTGGTTCACAACACAACTTGGGAAGTTCGACGGCTACTATCAAATCCACGAATTCCACAAGAAGTATGGCAAGTTCGTCAGGATTGGCGCCAACGTGCTGTCAATCACGGACCCAAGGATAATGCAACTAGCATACGGACCCAATGCGAAAATAGTGAAAGGCGATTGGTACGATGCTGCTGATCCGCATCATAGCATGCATACCACACGAGACAAAGGTCTACATGACCGAAGGCGACGAGTCTGGGCTCCTGCCTTTAGCGACAAGGCTCTTCGCGAGTACGAGCCGACTGTTCAGGAGTTCAATGACAAACTTGTGTCTCGAATTGGGGAGAACCAAGGCAAACCGATGAACATGGCTGACTGGTTCGCACTTTATGGGTTCGACGTGATGGGTCGCTTGGCATTTGGAAAGGATTACCATATGCTTGACAACGGGAAGCGACACTGGGCGATCGACCTAATGACTGAAGGCATGTTGCTCAGCGGCTTCAGAATCCCAACGTGGATGTTTCGAGTCCTGCTCGATATTCCTGGTCTTGCAGCTGGATATCACAAGTTTCTGAAGTTCTGTGCTGATGAAGTCAAGTGGAGAGTTGAGAATTCTGAGAAGTCAGGCAAGGATATTACAGGATGGCTTTTGAAGGCATACACGAACGAGAAGCATCCGGAGGCAGATCCGATGCTACAGGGCGACGCTCGTCTGATCATCGTAGCTGGCTCGGACACGACTTCTGCTACCCTGACATATCTTTTCTACGAGCTTGCGAAAGATCCAAACCAGGTCAAAAAGCTCAGAGAAGAACTCAAACCATTGGTTCATGAGGCATGGACCGATAAGGACATTGCGAACGCTCCTCATCTGAATGGGGCGATCAACGAGACGCTACGACTTCATCCTCCTGTACCATCAGGTATCTACAGGCGGACACCACCGGAAGGCACTCACGTTGGTGATGTCTACATTCCAGGCGACACCACACTCTTCACGCCGCAGTTCGCCATGGGCCGTGATGAGGACATATACGCAGCCGCTGATTCGTTCGTTCCTGAAAGATGGTACTCCAAGCCTGAAATGATCAAGCACCCAGATGCCTTTGCACCATTTTCGATGGGTCCATTCAACTGCATAGGTCGGAATCGTAAGTTTGTGCACCATTTTGGTATGAGCAGAGAAGCTGACATCTCACCAGTCGCCCGCATGGAACTTCGAACACTGACAGCCCAGTTACTGCTCAAGTATGATGTGCGGTTTGCGGACGGCGAGGATGGAACGAGGTTATTGACGAAGACTAAAGACCATTTCACATTGACTGTTGGTCAGCTGGATCTAGTCTTTACTCCCGCCACAAGCTGATGAGAGTGTCATACTTTGTCCTTGAGCATAGCGATCGTCGTGTCCCGATCACGTCCAGGACAGTATCATGAATGAACGAAGCGTTGAGTTTCACACAATCATCAAGAAGAATTTTAAGAGTCACTTGACACGTTGACATGTCAGTGATGGCTGCTGCTTTGATAATCAAGCACATGCACAGATGCACAAAGGAAGTGGATCCAGCGCTGTGGTCAGCATGTGAACAGCCCTTCGAACATAAGCTAGCCTCCCTTCTCATACTGCCAATCGGTTGTCACAACGAAGAGCCGCATTTGCCATGAACGTTCTCCAGAAACATGACGAGGTCGAGCTTCTCCACAAAATGCTCTTCCGATGCCGATTGTGAGCAGCTCCGCCGTTCCTGACGTTTCTCCCTCTGACATGAATGTTCCGAGTCGCGCATTTCTTGTGATCACGCGTTGTCCGAGGCGATCTTGTCCTTCCAGGGTTGTGAACTCCAAACCCTTTGGGTCAAGACCCGAGGTCGTTGCTGCATAGCCGAAGTATGTTTTGACGACTACTGTCTTATTTCCATTGAGCTTCTACTACAATACTTGCAAGACATCTACTATCAGGAAGAATTGGACTGCGTTGCTAGACGCGATCTGTCACAGCATCGAGCACTCTCACACACAGCCTCAGGAAGCGACTCGCAGCCACTGTCTTTCCATCTGATCGACAGCCTCCACCACTACCATCGCAGCTCGCTGCATCCATCATCATGGCACAAACCAAAGATCCCCTCACTCAAATCCCCTTCTCAGAACCTGCCTGGCTCTCCGGCTTGCCATCACCGTTCTACAAAGAAACCCACCACAAATTCCAAAAAGCATGCCGGGCATGGTTCGAAGAACACTTCATCCCTCACACCATGGACTGGGAAAACGAAGGGAACTTACCAGACGACCTCTTCGCCAAATTCAACAAATACAACATGCTCCTTCCCAACATGCCCTCACCACTACCAGTCGAATGGCTTCACCGCGAAGGAATAAAAGATATCCTAGGAACACCCGTCGAAGAATGGGACCTCACACATACAGCAATCTGGATCGATGAAATAAATCGCTGCGGATTGAGTGGACCGAGTTCAGGTTTGACTGCAGGTTTCGCGTATGGAATCCCTCCGATCGTGAAATATGGATCTCGTCAGCTTCAAGAGAAATTCTTGCCTGATCTTTTAACTGGAAGGAAGAGGACTTGTATTGCAATTACGGAGCCTTCGGGTGGGTCTGATGTGGCGAATGTTCAGACTACGGCGGAGAAGACTAAAGATGGGAAATTTTATGTTGTGAATGGGACGAAGAAGTGGATTACCAATGCGATTTGGAGTGATTATACTACGATGACGGTGAGGACGGGTGGTAGTGGGCCGGGTGGGTTGAGTATGCTTGTTGTACCGCTTAAGGCGGAGGGGGTGGAGATGAGGAGGTTGTATTGTACGGGGAGTAAGACGGGTGGTACGACGTTTATTGAGCTGGATGATGTTAAGGTGCCCGTGGAGAATTTGATTGGGGAGGAAGGGAAGGGCATGTTTTATGTTATGAATGTGAGTAGCAGAAGGCTACGTTTTGGAGCGAAGAGCTGACCTTTTTTCTTCCAGAACTTCAACCACGAAAGATTAACAATCGCAATCGGCGTCACACGACAAGCTCGTGTCGCGCTATCCACCGCAATGGCCTACGTCCTCAAACGCGAAGCTTTCGGGAAAGCTCTCATCGAACAACCAGTCGTGCGACACCGCCTCGCCAAGTGCGGAGCTCAACTAGAAATGCTGCAATCCTGGCTCAACGAGTTCCTTTGGCAAATGCGATACCTTCCCAAGAGCGAAGCCGATGTCCGATTAGGCGGTCTGACTGCGCTTGTCAAGGCCACGGCGGGCATGATTCTGAACGAATGCGCACAAAATGCGGTTCTGCTTTTCGGTGGTAATGGTTTCACTCAGAGTGGTCAGGGTGAGCTAGTGGAGAAGATCTATAGGGATGTAATGGGTGCGAGGATTCCGGGTGGTAGTGAGGATGTCATGCTGGATTTGGCTGTGAGGCAGCTTGTGAAGAATTATCAGAAGGCTATTAAAGCGCTTGATCAGGAGGGTAAGTCGAAGTTGTAGATGTAGATGTATGTCAGTATCAGTCTGAATCTTTGAGCGTTTGTACATCAGTTTCTCGCCATCCTTGAGGGTGTTTCGGGCGGGTCAAAGCTGAAGATGTAGACGCATAACACCATAAGTATCGGTTCGAACATGCGAGTCTTGCAGCAGTACACTTTTGGGGATCCCCAAAAATGTTTGTCTTTGTTTAGCCGTGGAATCTCGAAGGCGAAGAATACCCCTGCAGGATCACGTGCGCAAGCGAGGCCCAAAGCAGAGCCGCAAGCGCAACTCCAAGCGCGCCCAAAGTTCTTTGACATGCATCGCGACCTGCATACCTCGACATCCACCTCCACCACCATCCCTCACTACCTCGCGCATCCTCAGAGTCCGCCGAATATACACCAATAGGTTATCCCTGCTACTGCGCCGTCACTGCGACCTTCGACCGCCACGAATCGAAGCGAGCGACGTCGAAAGCAGAGCGCGCTTTTGCGCTGCGCGTTCTGCATCGCCACTCTTCTACCATAGCACAACGACAGCGACTCGAAGTGGGCAGGTACGGCGAAGCGGTGGACATATTCGTGGTGAAGAAGCGCCAAGATGGCGTACAACGGCGATGCGATGATGGCGATGGCGGAGGACGAGTACGATGAGGGCAACCAGATCATCACCGCCGAGGACTGCTGGTCAGTCATCCACTCTTTCTTCGACTCCAAAGGTCTGGTATCGCAGCAACTCGACTCCTTCGACGAATTCGCTAGTACGACGATGCAAGAGATCGTAGACGAAATGCCTGCCATTGTGATCGACCAGAATGTGGCTGCAGACGATGATGATGGCCTGAACATGCCAGTCGTCAAGCGCCGCTACATCATCGAGCTTGGCGTGTTGACCATTTCTCAGGCTGCCATGACTGAGGGTGATGGAAGCACGCGAGCCATGTATCCACACGAGGCGCGACTGCGGAACCTGACTTACTCTTCGCCCATGTTCTTGAATCTGACAAAGAGAATGCAGCTGGCACGCGAGCGATCAGCTGGTGGACAGATGGGTGAAAACGGTGTCTGGATAGATCCTCCAAACTGGGATGGAGTCTCAGTGGATACGATCTGGGAGGAAGACCCAGATAATCCACCCGAAACCAAGGACCAGGTCTTTATTGGCAAGCTTCCCATCATGCTGAAGTCTAAGATCTGCGCTCTGCGAAATCGAAGCGAGCAAGAATTATACGCACAACAGGAATGCCCATTTGATCAAGGTGGATATTTCATTATCAACGGTAGTGAAAAGGTCTTGATCGCGCAGGAACGAAGTGCTGCCAATATCGTGCAGGTTTTCAAGAAGAAGGGAACGCCTACACCTGTGGTTGCTGAGCTGCGAAGCGCCATCGAGAAGGGCACGAGACTGATCAGCTCGATGCAAGTCAAGCTGGTGAACCAGGCAGCCCACAGCAATGCCACGGGCAAGACGATCAAGGTGTCAGTGCCATATATCAAGGTCGACATCCCGATCGGTATCGTGTTCCGTGCGCTGGGTATCGTTTCCGATGAAGACATCCTCAATCACATTGTCGACCGAAAAGACACGCAGATGCTGGAAATGCTCAAGCCATGTCTGGAGGAGGCTTTCGTGATTCAGGATCGTGATGGCGCACTCGACTTCATCGGAAAGAGAGGAAACCAGCAAGGTGTGAAGGAACGCCGTATTCGATACGCACGAGAAATCATGCAAAAGGAATTCCTTCCTCATATATCACAAGAGGAGGGTAGCGAGACTCGCAAGGCGTTCTTCCTGGGTTACATGGTCAACAGACTGCTTCAGTGCGCGCTTGGCCGTACCGAAGAAGACGACAGAGATCATTTCGGAAAGAAGCGACTCGATCTTGCAGGTCCACTGATGGCGCAAGTGTTCCGACTCAAGTTCCAGCAGCTCGTCAAGGAGATGAAGCAATACCTGCACCGCTGTGTCGAGACTGGACGAGAGTTCAACATTACACTGGCTGTCAAGACCAACATTATCACGTCGGGTCTGCGATATTGTCTTGCGACCGGTAATTGGGGCGATCAGAAGAAAGCGTCGCAATCAAAAGCAGGTGTCAGTCAGGTGCTTAATCGCTACACATATGCTTCGACATTATCACATTTACGGAGAACGAACACTCCCATTGGTCGAGACGGCAAGATTGCCAAACCACGACAACTTCACAACACACATTGGGGCCTTGTGTGTCCCGCAGAAACGCCAGAAGGCCAAGCTTGTGGTCTGGTGAAGAACTTGTCGCTTATGTGCTACGTTACTGTAGGCACCCCGGGCTTCCCATTGATTGACTTCATGCGGCAGCGCGGTATGGATCTGCTTGAAGAGTATGATCCAGTGATAAATCCACGAGCAACAAAAGTTTTCCTCAACGGTACTTGGGTTGGTGTGCATCGCAATGCTGGCCACTTGGCTGACACACTACGATCACTACGAAGGAAGGGTCTCCTCAGTTTCGAGGTTACCATTATTCGAGATGTTCGTGAGCGTGAGATCAGAGTCTTCACAGACGCGGGTCGTGTTTGCCGTCCACTTTTCGTTGTCGACAATCGGACAGAGTCAATGAACAAAGGCAGCTTAATCCTCGATCAGAGCCATCTCGCAAAGCTTGCAGAGGACCAGGACATGCTCCAAAACCTGGAGGGCGTGAGCGAAGAAGAACGCGAGAAGCACATCTTTGGGTGGAAGGGTCTTGTTGATGGTGGTGTGGTCGAGTATCTTGACGCTGAGGAAGAAGAAACCGCTATGATCAGCATGACTCCTGAGGACCTTGAAGAGCACAAAGCAATGCGTGCAGGCATGCCCGAAGAAGCCAGAGACGACCCACATCGCCGCATAAAACAACCACCGAATCCTTTCGTCCGTACCTGGACTCATTGCGAGATTCATCCAGCCATGATTCTGGGTATCTGTGCAAGCATCATTCCGTTCCCCGACCACAACCAATCTCCCCGTAACACTTACCAGTCCGCCATGGGTAAACAAGCTATGGGTGTAACGCTCACCAATTACAATGTCCGTATGGACACCATGGCCAACGTGCTGTACTACCCTCAGAAGCCCTTGGCAACTACACGTAGTATGGAGTTCCTGCGCTTCAGAGATCTGCCGGCTGGTCAGAACGCTATTGTTGCCATTGCTTGCTACTCTGGATACAACCAAGAAGATTCCGTCATCATGAACCAAAGCAGCATCGATCGTGGTCTCTTCCGATCGCTCTTCTTCCGAGCATACATGGATCAAGAGAAGCGGGTTGGTATGAGTGTTGTGGAGCAGTTTGAGAAGCCTGTGCGCGCCGACACGATGAGGATGAAGCAAGGCACGTATGACAAGCTCGACGAAGACGGAATCATCAGTCCCGGCTCTCGTGTTTCTGGAGACGATGTCATCATTGGAAAGACAGCACCCATGCCACCTGACGCAGAAGAGCTGGGCCAGAGAACAAAGCTCCACGTCAAGCGAGATGTATCTACGCCCCTGCGATCTACGGAAAACGGTATCGTTGATCAAGTATTGCTCACCACCAACACCGAGGGTCTGCGATTCGTGAAGGTCCGAACGAGAGTCACAAAGGTACCTCAAATCGGTGACAAGTTCGCTTCTCGTCACGGACAGAAGGGTACAATTGGTATCACATACCGACAAGAAGACATGCCGTTCACAGCCGACGGTCTGACACCAGACATCATCATTAACCCACACGCCATTCCGTCTCGTATGACCATTGCCCACCTGATCGAGTGTTTACTCTCCAAGGTTGGTGCACTGCAAGGTCAAGAAGGTGACGCCACTCCCTTCACAGACGTCACAGTCACCTCCATCTCACAAATTCTTGCCGATCACGGCTTCCAGCAACGAGGCTTCGAAGTCATGTACAATGGCCACACAGGCAAGAAGCTCAACGCCCAAGTCTTCCTCGGACCAACATACTACCAACGTCTCCGCCACATGGTCGACGACAAAATCCACGCTCGTGCTCGCGGACCCCTCCAAATCCTCACTCGTCAACCCGTCGAAGGTCGTGCCAGAGACGGTGGTCTCCGTTTCGGAGAGATGGAACGTGACTGTATGATAGCTCACGGCGCTTCAGCATTCTTGAAGGAGCGACTTCTCGATGTCTCCGATGCTTTCCGTGTCCATATCTGCGAGATTTGTGGTCTCATGACCCCGATCGCTTCGATCAAGAAACAGCAGTTCGAATGCAGACCTTGCAAGAATAAGACCAAGATTGCGCAGGTTATTATACCGTATGCTGCTAAGCTTCTTTTCCAGGAACTTGCGGCTATGAATGTTGCTACGAGGATGTTTACGGATCGGAGTGGGATTTCGATTCGGTAGACCCGAGCTCGGGCTGGGTTTAGAGAGCATGGGTGGTTTTCGAGAGAAAGTAGTAGCATTGTAGCATTATACATTTACCTGGCGAAGAGAGGAAAGAATGGTACTGGTAAAGCTCAAGACCCAGCGAGGCTTTTTGGAAGTATATCCATGTCTACCAAAACAAGATGCATTTCTGCTTCGTTCCTTGCTCCCTTCCCTCCGTCAACAAAGTTTCTCGGATCGCGTCTCGATGTCGAGCTGCTGGCGATGAAATACAGCAGCGATACACCTTACTGGATGATGATGATGATGCTGCTGCTGATTCTCGTCGTCTAAATTGGGTAGCTCTGCGTATAATACCATAGCTAAGCACGTTGGCTCGCAGACCGGCGCTCTCAAGTGCTAGACCTAGACGGAGCGGCTACAGAACGGGGTGTAATCACAGTTCCTATGATGAGATCTATCGAGAGTAGCCTGAATGCTCTCCAAAGTCAAAGTAGGATCGAACCACATATTCAGCTCATAAGCGCCATTACGCGAGAGAAGACCTGCAAAAGCTCCTTGAATGACTTGTGTGTTATTGATCCGCGGCAGGTCGTTCGTGTCGGCAAAGACAATGGCCTTCTGTAGCTTGAGTTCATTTTCAGTACAGCAAATGGCCGCTCGGTCCCAACGCACCTCAATTCCTTACACTATCTAACTCAGTAAGTTTGATGCTTCTTCACCCTCTCCCAAAGATTCTCATTCTTCTCAACTCTCACTTCCGGAGTCGTCTCGTCATTCAATTCATTCAATCTTCTCAAATCCATAGGTTTGTCTAAGAGAGGAATCACATAGGGATCAAAGGTTTTCCAGTAGGGGTTTTCGAGGTCTGTAAGCGAACGAAGTGAGCGAAGCGAACAGCAAGGAAAAGGGAGAGAGGGTTCTGGCAGGTTGAGAGGGAAAGGTGATGCTTACGATATTTCTGACTCCCTTCATTTTCGTAACGTTCTACGATCGTGAAAGCTCGAGCATCTTTGTGGTCTTGCATTACGAACCTGTAGGAGCGTAAGCAAGTGAGATGAATTGATGGGTGGGAGGAGGTGTGAAATGTACCATCCTAATGTTTCCTTGTCTTTTGAATAAACTTGACTAGCTTCTTTGAGTTTTTCAATGAGTTTGTTGATGGACTCTTGGTCCTCTTTGGCGTAGAGGTGGACGACGAGGGTGTAGACCATTTTGGACAGTTGGTTGTAGTTCAGCAATTTGAGGTGTTGTTGTTGCTGGAGTGTCTGTCTGGCTTTTCTTCCAGAGCTGAGGTGAGGTCAAAAAGTGGCGTCAATTGGCAAGGCCGCAGTCGGGCCGTTTGAGAGCAACCAGGTGGAGGGAGCTACATCATAAGGACTGGGAAGGTACGCAAAGCAAAGAGATGCAATTCAATCTGATGGTACTACGTCTTTCTAGTAATTGAAGATGCTTGCCATTGACGCCGGCGCTGAACGCTGTACATATCCTCCAGAAGTCCGCCCCATTCCTGCTATCCTCACTTCTGCTGATACGTCTGGTTAATCGCATACTTGCTCTTACTCCGAATCCAAGGCCCATACTTATAAAACACATACGGTACCGGCACAAGAGGCACAGAAATACAAGCCAGTATCGTGATGGTATAATGCACACCCAAATTCTCATAGAAAGGAACTCCAACAATCGTCATGCCTCCGGACGCAATGTATCGGATCAAAGTGATCGAAGCCAGTGCACTCGCAGCGAACGTTTCGTACGAGTCGATGATGTATTGGTAGCATGTGATGAAGACACACAAGATTCCGTAGCCGAATAGTACTGATGCTGCCAATGGTGACCAAATGCTAATGTGCGGGTACGCGGTCCAAGCCATCCAGAAGAGACTAATGGGGATTGCACAAACGGAATTCTGGAGGAAGACGTGAGCCACCTTGTTCTTGGATCTTGGCCAGATCTCGCTTCGCCCATTTGTAGATGATAGGGACAAGAGCCGAGGCGCCGAACAGGCCGATGACGATGCCGACGAAGCAGACTCCGGTCAAACCTTGAGAGATTCCGTAGGTTTCTTCGAAGATGTAGGTGTAACCGTCCAGAAATGTAAAGAGCACGATGTAGATGACTGTGAGGTAGAGTGCTAGGAGAATAATAATTGGCTCACGGAATGTGAGGAGGAATGGACGGTATAGTGCACGCCTGAGTCGTGAAGCTAATGAGTCCTGTCGTACTTCGATCGCGGCTCGGTATCTGTCGTCGCCCGTGATTGCTCTGAGATGCTCTGCTTTCCATTTGAGTAGAGTCTGAGGGTATGTTTCGGGTTGGAACAGGACGACCAACCCTAGCACCAGGCCTGAAATGATCAATGTAATCCATTCAACCCATCGCCAGGATAGTTGGTCGGATTGTGCAATGTATCCGCCAATGATGGGTCCGAGCAATGGCCCGGTGAATGCCGCATTTGCAAATACAGGGAATGCATACACCCGCTCCAAAGGATTCCACATATCGCTAATACTCCCGCCGGCGCACGTCAATGGCGTCGAACCGAAAAGTCCAGCAAAGAAACGTAATACAAGCTGGGTTTGGATGTTCGGAGCGAGACCACATCCCATGATGAACAGCATATAAATCGCCAAAGTCGCAATATAGACCGGATTCCGGCCCACGGTCTCGCTGATGGGCCCGGCAAATAGTGCACCGCATCCGAAACCGATCAAGAAGAGACCAGTAGCCATTGACTCGACTACCTCAGCTACTCCAAACTCTTCTGCAGCTTGTGGAAGAGCGCTACTATCGATGGCACTGGCGAGACCGACCACGCATCCGATCGCTGCCACGATGAAAGTACATCGGATCCGCTTGAGCATGGTCCAATTGTGGGGATCGCTCGGATCATCTGGTCCTTCATAGCCGACGACGAAGACTTGTCCGTCACCTCCTTCGATTGTCCTGCGTTTTCGTACTTCGATTCCTGTAAGGACTTGGCCTAAGCGGACGCCAGCACTCTGCTGCGTTGAGATCCTGGATAGTGTGGTACGGTGAGCTGCAAGCTCATGATCATCATCTTCGTCTTCGTCATCTTCCTCCTCGGCGATCGGATTGTCTTCAGCAGGTTCTTGAATGTCGTCTTTCTCGGCTCCAGTATCACGAAGGACATGATTAGGGTCTTGTCTGCCGCGAGGTTCTAGAACCGCACCACTGGTAGCAAAGTCGCCCCGTTCAATGTCTTTCTCCAATTCATGTTTGCTGTCGTCTGAGGTGGTCGATTGTGGCGAGTCTGGTTGCGGCTCTGGATGTCTTCCTGTACGCAAAGCTTGTGCCTTTGCGCGATCTCTTTCTAGCTGTTTCTCGACTGTAGCTCTGAATCTCCTGTACTGTAAGAAGGACTGCATGATGAAAACGTTCTCCCGCTAACCCGATTAACGGCCCAAGTTTCCAAGCAGAGAAAAGAGACAGAAGAATGTGTATGTAGACTTGACTGGCTCAAGTTGAAAAGAGTGCTACTCACAACATTGATGGCGACGCGTCTGCTATTAGCAAGAAAGGCAAATGATTCATCGTTTGATTTCTAAAGAGAGACCAAAGGCGGCCGTCTGTGAACTCATCTTTGCAAAGACTGTGACCCGCTGGCCCGCAGTGCCCGCCTATTCCCAGCGATACGGAGATACTGCGTGCGAAGGGCGCTGCGAGAAGTACAGAATACGACTAAGAACGCGAAAGGAATGACGTTGGTGAGGATTTGATACTGGTGGAGATCCGGCAACTCGGCATGTGGCGCGGCTCGTCTCATGGATGCAGACAAGGGCATCTTCAACCAATATGAAAATCGTCAAGAGTAAGTGAGCTAGGTACGTGAGGCTAGCAAAGATACTAGATCAGTTGTCGCGAAGTACTTGCGTGCTTTTCACTTTTGTTGGGACGCAATTCCAGCTCGAGAAGGCGAACAGTGATGCTTGAGAGGATCAAGTGCATGCCGGAACTCGATCTCCGCATGTAACTGGAAATTTGGGCTGATGAATAATGGACGCCCACGTGCGGCCATGTCATTTGAGTCTGCAATAGTCAAACGTTGATATGCTATTCCCGAACGTCGGTTTTAGACTAGAAAGCAGCATTTGGAGAATTGAGTGACAATCTATGTGACTTGATCAGACAATCTGGCATGTCGCCGTGTTGAACCCGTGCTAATCTATCAGCCTAAATGCAATGTCCGGTCGATGTCTTCCCTGGACAGCCTGATCGAAGCGTGAGCATCAGTCTTGTCCAGTGCCGGCAGACGAGTCTTTACTCTATTGTAACATGCACAATCGTGCTCTAGATATCTGTACATCCTCGATGACGAAGTCTGCCTTAAAACTTGAAGACCTGGTCCTTCTCATAGCCAAGCTCTTTCAGCATTCCACTAAGATCGCCCTGGTCAGCCGGGCTCTTCTTCGCTCCCGAAATGGCCTTGTAAAGACCAGGTGGTCCGCAAACGAACACCTTGATGTTCTCCTCATCAGGTGCTGGGATCACAGTCTTGAGCAAGTCCTTGGTGATGTGGCCCTTGCCCTGCTTCCAGCCATTCGGTGGGTTGTCGAGCACATAGAAAGCACGGAATCGCTGTGGGAATTGCTGCTCAAGATCCTCAAACTCCTTCTTGAGCAAGATGTCCTCCTCGGTGACGTTGCCGAAGACTAGTGTCACCTTTGTCTTGTCCGCTGGGTTCTTGAAGATTTGTCGGCAGAGCTGATACATTGGAGTGATGCCGGTTCCACCAGCAAGAAGCGCGATGTGGTTATGCTTGTTGGCTTCCCAAGGATACTTAGGAATTGGTCCCTTGATCTCGAGTGTCTGACCTGGCTGCAACTCATGCAAGTGCGTAGACATTGGGCCTCCCTTGTACTGCTTCACTAAAAGATCAAGAAAACCTCGCTCTTCTTCGTCGCTGACTGGTGTATATGGTCTGATCGTTGGCTTCTCGTCCCCTTCACCCTTGAACTTCGTGATGAGCGCGCTGGCTACAGGAAGTCCGCTGACCGCGTCTGGATTCTCAAAGGCGAATCGCAGCTTCTTGGTGTTGTGGCTCACGGACTCGGTCTTATCCAACTTCAGCTTGATGAAGCCCTGATCGCCACCAATGAAGACCTTGTCTGGGGGACCTCCCATCGATGGAGGCTTGTTCTCGTATGCAGCTGCCGTAAGCTCTTCTGCCTTTGCGACTGGGTCCTTTGTGCCTGACATGAAGTAGTAGCCACCGCCTAATGCTGCTGCAGCAATACCTCCGATGATGAGTCCATTGCCGCCGCCAGACTTTGGTGCTTCGGAAGCGTATCTTCGAACATGCTGCAAGTCTGTTAGCCATTGGCATTGCCACCACAGCTTCTGGTAAAGTAGTGAAGGGCAGATTGCATTGCTTGGATTGACGTACGCTAGACAGCTGCTGTGCAGGTCGGAATAGGCGTGTGGAGAACATTGTCGCGATGCTATGTGAAACAATGGATCCAAGATGTCGTTCGCAAAAGCAGCTCGGGAAACAGAAATGCGGCTCACTTGAAGCTCAGCAAGGTTGCTCGCTGACGACATCGCCAATCGCGGACTCGACTCCGGCTCCGACACGAAAACATTCCCAGCCACCAATCTCACACTCAGCTATCACCGCGGAGTATAGACCATGAAATGAGAGGCATGACTATGGCCATGATCTCTGATGCCTAGAGTCACAGCTGCACTTGTATTCAGCTTTCCAGGTCGACCCCTCACGAACCGACGTTTTCGAGGACTCTCTCAAACCATAGGGTATCCATGCAGCACAATACGTTGGAACTCAACTCTTTACAGCCATGGCTGTCTTCAGAAGGGCGAGATACGTCTTCTGGAAGTGAACGAGCGAAGTCCAAGGTCAAAGACGCCTTCCTTTTCTCTACGGCGATACCCACTTGCGAGGACTCCCCCATACACTGCCATCTCATATACCTGGGGAGACAAACCACCGACCAAGAACATCAGCCTCAATGGCCAAAGCATCGACGTACGACCCAATCTCTACGCTTGTCTAGACCAGCTCAGCCGCAAATCAGAATGGCAGCACATCTGGGTCGATGCGCTCTGCATAAATCAACAGGACACAGAAGAACGTAACCAACAAGTCCGCATCATGGACCAGATCTTTCGAAATGCATTGACCGTCACCGCATGGCTTGGACCCGCTTCAAAGTTTGACGACGGCGAAGACTGGTCTTTAGCAGAAACCTTCCCCGAACTCGCTCGTCGACCATATTGGAAACGTATGTGGATCGTCCAAGAATTACTTCTTGCACGAGAAGTTCACCTCGCTGCTGGTGAGCATACTTTCGACTTTGAGCATTTCAAAACCTTAGTCTCGTCAGCGCATAAAAACTCCTATCATCGGGCACAGATCGAGGGATGGCTGTCCACTGTACCTTTCCTACGCACTCGCGATCCAGATCGATTTCCGTTCCATCGGCAACCACTCTTGAATCTACTTGTCAATTATCGCCACAGTCAGTGCGGTGATCCGCGAGATAAGGTGTTCTCGTTGCTGAATCTAATACTGGATGAAGAGCTGGACGTGCTGAGTCGATATCTTCCTGACTACTCACTGAGTGCTGAAGAAGTGTTCGCAATCACTCTGGCTTTCCTGCGGTCAAAAGAGCAGTCCAAATATGTGGCTGATTATCAGGCTGCTTTGACTGCGCTTGGCGCACACACGAGTACAGCGAGGTTCGAGCTCGAAGAGGCCTCAAAAGCTCACGATCGAAAGTTCGTAACAGCAAGCACGACTCTCCATGCCACTTCTATGCACCAAGAATCAAATGCCTTCGATACGCCCGGATTACAAAAGGTCCGTTTTGACTTCGAATCGAAGCGTATCATTCAGAGTGCTCACAATCTGCTGAACTTTGTTGCTGCTCAGGACTGGCATCCAAGATCAAAGCGCGTCCTCTCAATATGTGCATTGTTCGCGGTCATTGTTTATGCAAGCTGGCATTTCGCTCTGTTAAATTGAGTGAATCTGTGGTAGACAACAGTCTATTCGGAGTAAACAAGGCTTCGAGATGCTTCCACAAACGAAGACCTCCGAGCGTGTGTGACCATGGCGTTTGCAATTCAACCTCTGGCCTTCAAACAAAATTTCCACTAAATCCGCTTCGCATCTGCATCTGCTTTCATCACAGATCATAAGCACTCCAATCACGCAAATCACGCAAATCAAAATTTAGCAAGGTCAGAAAAAAACACAATATTACCAGATCATAACTAACATCCTTGAAACAAGTAGATAGTCAAGACGTCATCGACAAGATGAGCCACTTCGACGACTGGTTGGAGCAGATGTGGGAGAAAATGTACGAGAAACTGTACGAAGAGCTGGTGGCTGAAGACGAGGGGGCAGAAGGAGAGAAGCTGAAGATAGAATTACTCGTCGCTCTTCGTATGCTCGTTGATATGAGGAAGATGGCACGGGAGGAAGATGGCAAGTGAGGTAAGCGATTAATTTCGTTTCGGCAGAGGTTATTGTTACTGACGCGCACTCAAGAAGTCGAGGACCTGATATAGTCTGTATTCGGGAGCAGTGGGCGATGGGCTTGACGTCGTATTGGGTCCAACGAGGAATTGCTCTATCGGACAGTCAGAGCGTTGAAGTCAGTGGGCTGTGCTAGATGCTGCACTCGAGGGGATGGAATTGTGCAAAGTAGAGGTACCGTTGGCAAGTCTAATTGCCTTTGAAGACTATCCGCACTTCTTGATCACTGTGCGCAATTGATATTACCAGAGCAGCGACCGTCATGTTGTACGTCAACTTTTTTCATTGGCTGTCCTCTGTTCGTTCCGTATGCGACGCCCCAATTTCTGCCTCGTGAACGTCTTCACGCACACCTAGGGCTCAATCAAATCTTGCCCTACGTGGCATATGCAGATCATGAAAATGCAGCCAGCCACTGGTTTCCACGATGAGTTCGCTGTCTCGATTGGTCGTCTCAATGGCGATGTAGGAATTGGGAATACGATCTGCAAGCGAGCCCTACATGGCCTGTTCGGTCTACAGATTCCAGCGAGTCACGTGACAGTGGATGGCGTTTTAACATCAGTCGCTGTCGACCTTTGAAAAGGGTTCACCGCAACGGCCGTCGAGAAAAGAAGGGCTTCAATCTTGCCCTAGGTGGCATTCGCAGGTTAAGAATGCAGCCGGCCACTAGTTTCCACGTTTTGACGACGAATAGATCGCAAGCTCCAGTCTTTAGATGTCGTCGTAGTCAAGGCTCAAGTCGTGAAAGTTCGCGTGGAAGGCTCATTGTCTATTCGCCTTGCATAATGCGTTCCATCAGGTGTTATATAAAGACGTTACTCCAGTCTTATGTTGCAGTCGACCCTTCCCCGCGTGCTTTTGAAATCCATTTATTTCGCGTGCAGTTGAAGATGGTGATATCCTGCAGCCTTGCTGTCCCAGGCGCTTTCAGAAGTGCTTCGTCGTCCTCAGTAAAGTCTGCACCTTCGCAGAAGATCTCGACTTCCTGAACCGAAGTTGGAAGGATCTCAGCCAGTGTCCATTCTTTATCCCGTTCCTCCGGGTCGTCGAAGACACCAAATAGAGCAATCTTCGGCACTGCAAGCTTGCGCAAATGCTGGAGTTCATGGAGGCTACCGAGCCCAGGGTTATTGACCTGCTTGAGCAGATTCTGGTCCGCCTCGCTGAGCGAGTCGAAATTGTCAGGAATCGTCCCAAGGAAGATCTGCCTTACGTCCATTTGATGCGGGATGTCAAGGCGTAGCTCCTCCAGCAAACGGTTTCCATGAGTAACAGGGTTGCCGTCAATCAGACATTCGGCCAGTTCACGCCATGGTGTGAGTCTGTAGATGTCGCATGCGTCACTCCACTTGACGTCCAGGATTTTCAGCTCAGGTAGAAGGTCCAGAAGCAGTCCGAGATCGTCCATTGAGCACGCGACACATTCTGAAATATGAAGTTCTTCCAGGTTCGATAGCGTGCGTAGACCGGCGAATGGCGACTGGAGGCACGGCATTAGCTGCTCAATTGTAAGTTTTCGGAGTCCTGGCCAGTACAACACAGGCATGATCTGCTCGGCAGTAATGTCTTCATTCTTGTCAGTGTTTCTAATCACGACTTCTTCGACGTGTCCAAGGCCGTTCCGGAAAGGTCCCTCTCGAATTTCTGTCTCCTGTTCCTGGCTTTCTAGCGCTTGGTTCAATTCGAAAACAGGTTGCAGTTCAAGCATATTTCCCCCGACTAACAATATCTCCAAGTTGAGACAGGCGATCAAAATCGAAGCCAGGTACACTCCTGGACCGAAGACCGGATCCATCTCAAAGTCATCGTCATCGTCTTCCATGTCCTCGTCATCTACTGGTCGATGGGTATAGCGTTGATGCTCGAACCATGCCCCGAGCTCTTTTGCTTGCAGTGACGTGATAGGCATACCTGTACTGATCAAATGCCTGAAAGCTGCCTCATCCGGAGGTGGAGGTACCTTGAATGTGATATGGTCCAGATCATCAATGTAGACTTGCAATTTCGTGACTTGCCTGGACAAATTTCGGCTTTCCAGCATTGTTCGACACAGCAGCGATAGTTGATGCATACGCTGGTCGATGAGATTGTCATCTCTCCGGCCTAGAATCCTGATGCTTCTATACAAGACTGGCCTCGCGACTCCTAGCCCGAGCTTGTTGGTGAGGCAAATGCTGTAACATGTCCGCGTGTCTAACTCAGCCGCGAAGGCTAGCGTGCGCTCAATGAGCTCAGTCGGTATTGTGTCCGCCATACCAATTGAAAGGCTGAAGTCAGCGAGAGTTTCGTAAAATTCTTCAGATGTTTGAGAACAGAAGGAGTCTTTGAAGCAGACGCGTTGCTAGTAGACCGGGGAGCGCGCTGCGCCAAGAGCCGTTGAAACCTAGTCGATATGACCTATCACTTCTTGAGATCGCCGCATCCTGGAACGGGCTGCAAAAATAAATGCTTTTCTCTTGCTAATAATACTTGCTTCGAAGCTGTTGTCTGTCAGGTTCTCTAGGTCTCATCCTCTCGTGAAATGGTTCATCCTCCCAGAGAACCTTGCCCAATGCCGTAAATACAACCATACGCCTCGCTCGAAATCGCACTATGTACAAATATACAGTTCACTGTGGGTATCATAAATGAATGAAATGGCGATGACAAAGACCACCTCCTCGACCGAAACATCTGAAGTTCAATCGTGCGATTGCAGTTCCCGGTCATCTTCGCGGGAACAGCCCATGAACAGCTTTTCGCCACGCCGAAGACTGCTGTGCTTCCTCCGCATCTGGGTCCTCGGGCGCCCGGCGTCCAAGCATATTCTCCGCCCGCCTTTGAGCCCAGTTGCGATGACTCGCGCTTGCCGGTGGCTGTACTTGTTGCACCGGCTGTATATTCGTACTCGAAGCGTCGGGACGATGCAGGGGCGCTTCACTATTTGCAGTCCTGGGAGTGGGCTCGAACTGGGTCATCTGCTGGCTGTTGGTTGCAGGTATCATGCTGTTCATCCGGCTTTGTCGATAATGTCGAATACCTGGCATGCTCCGAACACGCTGACCAAAAGATGTCGGATAGACATCATCCTCGGCAGTTTCGGGATCCAAAGTGACACGTTCTCGAACTTGTCTGATCATGCGCTCCCTCCTGACCATCGCATTCGTGATGACTCGTGGGCAGTACCCCTTAGGTAACGCAGTCTTTTTACACATCGGGCATAAGCTGCTGCTGTCTCGCAAGAAAGTGTCCACACACTCTGGGTGGAAGATGTGGTGACAAGGAAGCTCGCGCACGACCGTACCTTCCTGCTCAGCGCTGCCGGCTACGAAGTCATCAAGACAGATCGCGCAAGTTGGTTGAGATAGTGGTGTTGGTCGGTAGCTTGTAGCACGGACTGGGGTAGGTCGGCCGATAGAGTTCATTGATGAGTTGACCGACTCACTTTGAACCGCGCCATCAAGCTTCTCAGTCTCGACCATTGCCTGTTTGTTCGAGTTTCCAGATTTTGACACACTCGCAACGGCAGCCCCAGTTCCGTAAGTGTACAGCGGCATTTCGCTGAGAAGGTCCTGGGGCACTGTGAGTCTCTTGATGCCAAGTGCCTCCAGATCAACTTCGCCACTCATGACGCGCCGGCGTAGAGATTGTCGTCTGCGACGCTGCAGCCAGTGCATCGAAAGACTGGTAGCCCCGATGATGAATAGCAAGATGCCGAGTACCACAAGGAGGAAGACCCATAGTGATGGAAGCGAAGTGCCGTTTCCTAAGTCCAGATCAGTCATAGTTCATAGAAGATTTTGAGTGTGTATACAAGAAAGCTCACCGGTATCGATATCTATGTATAAGCGGACGTAGTCACGGGAGTCATAAAACTCGGTAAGCTGGTGGCCATACGGTACGTCAGTCATGTTGCCGCTGTATTCGGCGCTTGCGTTCAGCAAGATTGCGCCACTGTCGCCATTGATAGCATAGACCGGGAAGCCATTCTTTCGCTTCCAGTCTCCAGCATTCGGTATATCCCAAATATCATCTTTCTCGTCGGGTGGCGTCCCAGTATTGTTGCCCGGTAAGAAGAAGACCATCCCGCGAACTGGATCTTGTCGCGCTGCCTCCATGTATTCCAGCGAGCATTGTGGAGACACCCACGGCACCATCGCAATCAGATCGTAATCCGTGTTGGGCAAATTCGCCTGCGTGGTGACATTTTGCGGCACATATGGCCTGCTCGCATTCACGCATGCGCTATCGGCCGGCAGGTCCGGCACATACATCAGGCCGGTGACATCGTTGCCGTTGTTCGCGCTTTGGGTCGAGAGGGTGCGTATGTTGAAGGAGGTGAGGTAGTTGAAGGATAGCGAAGCATTTACGCGAGTTGTTTGATCGTCCGTGCCGAAGCCCTGCCATTCTGGGTTGGGTATGCAGAGGGTGACGACTTGCAGTGATTGAGCGCCTGAATTGTAGAGCCACTCAGTAAACAAGTACCCGGACATAGCATGGTAGTGGTGGAAGGTGAGGGTGGTTGAGGATGGTTGACGGGTGTGAGTGGTAGAGAGGTGCGAGGACACGCGAGGAGGAGGAGAAACATACTCATGGCGTTAGTGGCCCAAGGCGAACCGGAAGCAAGATGCGATGTTCGGGCGCTCTCTCACGCTGCACTGCTGCTCAGGGTTTCAAAACGGATACAGAGAGTGCTGACGCATGGCAGTCGTAATGCGCGGATGCAGAGGAGAGGAGCTCTGAGTTGGGCCTGGGGAGGCAAACGCTGCGGGCGACAGACTCGTCGCAATAATGCCGTGATGGACTGCGCAGAGGCAGCGCTCGCACTCGCAGCTGACACAGTCGCGGAGTAGTGGGCTTTGGCAGTGGATGGGCGAGTCTCCGAGCGATGGCTAGCACGGGGCTGGCGTCTCTAGGCGAACTTTCTTGCGAGAGCGTCGTCACCAAGATCCCGCCGACCAATGCCCAATAATATTCCAGATTCCAGCGCAGAGAAAGACACAAATACAGATACGAGGAACAATGAGGAGGTGTAGTTACCCGCTCGCCACCACGAACGTCTGGGGCAGTAGTTATCTCACCATCGGGCCTTAAACACTGCTACTGGCCTTGGTAGTCTTGGTAAAAGCTTGGTATTGCATCTGGCCGGGTCTGGTTGAGATAAACTCGAACACGTTCACACGATCAAATGCATATGGAAGTGCGGAATTACAGACAGTACTTGACCCGAACCTTTCTCGCCTTGTCTCATGCCCAATGGCCCTTGATATTAGTGTTTTCAGACACAAATAGTCCAAGACATGGTGGTTGTGTTCGGGAACTCGGTCTGTGTCTGTGCCATGCCATGCCTTTGCCGATCCGCGGCCTGTCTCCACTGTTAGCTTGGCGGCACGGCGGACAGTTTCTCCGCGTCAGTCGAGCATCGCGTCAACCGCATGTAGTGCTTTGAAGCTTTCGATACAAACACTTGCATTGATTACCCTCGACCCATTCACTGCGCAGAATGATTTGCTCGATGGCCGCTGCTTAGGACCCCTCTTGTGCGACTCGAAGTACGCAAGGAGGAGCCAGCCGGCTGCCGAACCGATTTGGCGGGACTCTTGTACGAAGCACAAACGTGACCTCAGCGTGTGTGCTGTAAACCCGGCAGCATGCCTGCGGCGAAGAAAGGCTCGCAGGGCAAAAGCGCAAAGAACAACACAGACAGGCGGTCGGTCTCCCGCCACTCGACACCTGTATCTGCCCTCACAGATGCATCGCCTCCCACTCCTCTGACCGCAACGCCCTCGACTACAGCCGCCCCAAGTACCACCATGGCGAAAGAAACTCCATATCTGCGCACCTCAACTGCGGCGCTTATCTCACAAGAGTTGAGCATAGAAGCCCAAATAGAGAAAAGCAGTGGATCTTCCTCGAAACCTGGCGACCCACCAAGTGCTCGCGAGCTTCATAAACTGCACGACACCATTCGAGACACTGTAAATCGCTTCATGAGCAAGCGAGGTGAAGTATGCGACCGTTCCATGCGACAGCTAGTACAGCGGCGGAAGGAACGCATGCAGGAGGAGCGTGAACAGGAAGCCGCGCGGGCAGCTGCCGAAAGCGCAAGAATCAAGAGAGAGCAGGAAGCAGGCAAGAAGGGCAAAGGCACGCCACACAAGAAGCGCAGTCACGACGAAATGGAGCTGGACGACGAGAAAGAGCCGAAAATCAAGAGTGAGGCTTTGCCCAGCGTTGGCGCACACGGTCTCGCTCGACAGGACGGCGTTGGCGTACATCAAGGCGCTGATGCTCCACCATCACCGCCAGTCCAGCCTGGTACTGTGGTACCTGATCTCATGGATACCGCAGACTCGCCTGCCGACTCGGATGCCACTCAGCATGACCCTCCGCAGACTGCGCCTCTCTATGAGCGCATATACGGCAAAGATCCGACTGCCGCCGAAGACCCAATCATCTACGACATTCGCGACATTACCGATGATTTGGACGAGGAAGAGAAGCGCGAGATTCTTCAGGTCAAGCAGTGGCCCGAGAGTGATCTGCGCGATCTCACAGCTGGCGATCCTCCTGACAACGATTTCAGCAATGCGAAGCCTGCCAATCAGGTCAACTTCTCTACTTTTCAATCATACATTGAGCCATACATTCGAGCCTTTACGGAAGAGGATGTGGCCTTCTTGAAAGAGCGAGGCGATCGACATACACCCTATGTAATCCCACAGCGAGGCGCAAAGGACTATAAGGAGGTCTGGCAAGCGGAGGATGGAATTACTGGGCTGGAGCCAGCCAAGCGACATGTGAACAATCCCAACGAAGCTAGAGGGAGTATGGAAGACATGGAAGATGACATTGCGGATCAGGACACCATCAGCATGGGACCCATCATGAGCCGACTGAACTCTCTCATACGTCCAGCTCCGAATGGATCTAAGAAGGACGATACGGAGGACGCTAATGGCGACACATCCATGGTGAATGGCGACGATGACGCTCCTACAGCGCTCACGAATTGCAACACCGATGAGCAGAAGCCCGTGACGTGTTTGCCACCGGATGCGCCACGGCCACCCAATCTACCATCACTTGACTACGACAGTCTAGAGAATCGAGCCCTTGCAGAGCTCAAATATCTCGGCATGATTGGACCAAACGAAAGCACGAATTTTGATGCGCGCGAAGACGACGAGGTCTCCGCTCGGCTGCGAACGCTGCAGCACGAGTTACGGCGCGTCTCTCGCCTAAACAACATCAAGAAGGCACGCGTGCTTGAGCTCACGGAGGAGCGGATGGCGATGCAGGAGTACGCCAACATCGCAGATGATCTGGACAACCAAGTCAACGCGGCATATCTTAAGCGGAACCGGAGCTTGGCGAAGCCAAACCAGAAGAAAGGTGGTGGACACAACTCAAGACCTGGACAGAAAGGCGTGGCTTCGGCACCTGCTGGCAGAGGCGTATCTGATGGTGTTCGCGCTCTTATGCAGAAGCGGAGAGATTGGATCGAAATGGTGGGCCCGGTTGTCAGTCATGGAAGACCTCCGATTCCTGGGGATGAAGAGACCATCTTTGATGAAGCCAGTCTGAAGAAGTTTGAACGCATAGAGAAAGATGCGGAATTGGGTGAAGTGGAGGGAGAGTAGACTTCTCGTCCTGCGCCTGGTGCGTTTGGCGACACATCGCCGCTTACTAGTCTTACCAATGGTAGTGGCCTTGAATAGACGGCTAATGAACAGACCAGCGGTAAAAGCTATGATATATGAAGTGACTCTTGAGCGTGAGTCCACTTACGATGCACTTCGCTTCAAGTTCTCTATTTCCTTCCCTAGCCACTTTCGCCCCGATTTTTAAGGAGCTGATACTGTGCGGCATGACATGCGGACATGCTAGAAACGATCGGGGAGGCTCCAATCTAGCCTGGTATGCAGGGATTCAATCAAGTTCGAGGTGACTTCACAACCGCAGATGACTGGCAGCTTAAGATCGTTGTTCTGAATAGACAGGCAATCGTGCCAAGCACCTTTCTGATGGAGAAGATGCCTCGGTCGAGGTGTTAATGCCAGCGATTGAGCTTGATCTGACAAGGACAAGATTCCAGCTTGGTATTCTTGTGGTTAATGCAACGAGACAAGGCTTTGCTCTCATTTGAGTCAATGATCAGTGTAAGAGTCGAATAGGTACATGTCAAAGGAGCGGGCTGGTATCTACGAGGTCTATACATACCTTAGTCTCGAATTCTATCTCTCAATTTCTCATTGTTGAGTGTGGACCCATAATGTTGTTGTGTCAGTCACGTTAGGGTCTGTCTTAGCTGTTGACATCTGAGCCACAAGTCTCGCCATCATTCCTGACGCCAACAGTGCGAAGTTATGTCGAGGAAAGAAAATCTTCGACTTTCTACGATGTTATCTACGGGCTTGTAATCTTTGGCGGAGAATGAGGTTCGTTCCGGAGAGTAGAATTGTATCTTCGTCTGATCGATCGATGTATTTGCGGAGAGCTTACGTAGATGATGAGTAGGCACTCACATCTGATGAAGGAAAATAATGCTGTTCATGCGCCGTGCATTCGAAGGTGGGTTGCTCCAATAAATATTCCACAAAAAGTATTCTGTTTCTACGAGCTCTGCTCATCAATGCCTCGCGGCTTTTTTGTTTCGTTCCGGTGTCGTCATATATAAGCCGCGCGCGACCAGTGATGTCGAACTGTTCAGGCTGAAGGTATCATTGTCTCGGTTCAGCATGAACAGTTTTGCCACGATATGGATATCCATTCTCGCAATGCGAGGTCGTGCCTTGTTCTTATCCAGGCCAAGGAGATATGAAGTGGATGTGCTTGTTTGATGTTGTGCCAAGTCAGTTCCGATCTTGTAACTTTTCGGAACTTGATGTCGGATTCTGCGAGATGTGATGCTGACTTCAGCCTTGCTGACTTGTATTACGTATGAGCTGCGAGAAGTTCTGATATGTCAAGTGCCGGATACTCTGAACTTCCTCTGCCGGGTTCTTCATTGATAATCGCAAACATGCGAGGTCGGACGAGATGCGAACGACTCAAGAGCGAGATGATCGTTGCATGGGATTTTGTACTTCCCGATCCGGGGAGTTGTGCTTGTGCTTTCCGGAAAAGAAACGTCTCTATCAATCCCACACTATCCTTCTATATGAGCCTGGACATTGCTTTAGGGTTGAGTAGCCGGATAGGCCTAACACGTCTTGATCTCGCTGTTCGATCTCTGACGATTTCCTGGCGAGTGCCAAGCTTGTTGGTCTCACACCGCTGTCAGTGACGGATACTTCTGTCGGGTTTAGATTTTTTTTGGCGAGTAGATCACATCACAACGGGGCTGTGTAGTGCTTGCGATCACTTATGATCACCAACAGCCAAGCCTACTTTTCCGTCATTGACATACAGACTCTTAGGGTAAGTCGAAGCAGATAGCTTCTCCAAGGTGACATTTTTCCTCTTTGGGAAGTGAAAAAGTGTAGGATCTGGTGCCAGGAAGTTTGTGACGACCCCTGTGATATCACGCCATTCGCTGCTCACACGCTTGCAAGCTGGTAGCACTGGTTCTTTTCGTCCTGATCCGTCCATTGCAAATGTTTTCTTAGCAGGCCAAGCGAGGTGTTCTGATCATAATGACGATGATTCAAGCAAGGTCGACTTGCGATTACTCAAGACGGCACGGAAGCAGAAATGAGCGAAGCCGTGATTTCGTCGTACAACATCCTGGCATAAGAATGATTGTCAACGTAAATCGTATGCACTCCGGAGATACCAGACGTTGTTCGCGGCTTACCGCATGATAGTACGAAACGATGCTCGCCGATGCTGCATGAGCAGGAAGTGGGATAATGTCGAAGGTACCTACAACGATCTTGTGCGAAGGGGCGCGAGGTAAGTACGTGGACAGGGAAGGTCTTCTACCCTGGACTTGTGGCTGTTCTGCTTGCAAGGACCAGGCCTGCGCTTCCTCGCCATTCTCTGGGCTCGTATGTGGATGCGAGCATTTTGCATCATCATTTCCTCGTCGTATTTCATTCGCTCCTTTGTATGAACATGTTCGAAGGCCACATCATCGAAGTCGCAAAGATGTAGTGCCAAGTGATGTCAACAGTGTCTACCCATGTTGAACACCAAGCATAAGCTGTCGATCGCTGATTAGTCAACAAGCATCTAGCGAATGTCCCCAAGCTAGGCAACAGTCGCTGGGTAGATCTCCTCTTCAGGGCCGCGGCCGAAGAATGCTCCAGAACGGGACCGGTGTGCCACACATATGTGCATGATTTCATTACAGCATGAGTCATCACCAGGGACTCAATGTCGTGTGGTCCGACTACAACGTCGTTCAGTGGTGACAATGGTATTAGTCTTGGCTTGCAATGTTGCAGGAGAAGGCATCTTAGTATGATAACACCCATGAGCCCGCTCGTCGAATGGTCTCATGTCTGACACGAACTGCTACCATAGACGTACTCCATTATTGGGTCTGGCATGGGAGCGGTACTGCGAATGCAGTCCTTTTGCCGCTGGTATGGATCTCGGTGACGTAGGTAGATATTCCAGGTGGGCGGCAGCATCATCACCATCCGTGTGACATCCCACCTTCAACAGCCAGCGATGTCTGGAAATACGGGCTGGTATCCTATCAAGTCGCGCGTAACGATCGGTGAATGCAGTAGCAGAGCAGATCACACCGACTCTGATGCAAATGTAAGCGGCATAAATGGGGTACATCATATCCGTCCTTACCATGCCGTGTGGCTCGCCTGCAACGACAAGTCAGGTATCTGCATTGGGCAGGTGACAATGTTGCTGAGTCGTGTCCAGGAAGAGGGTGTGGTATTCCCTCTCCTGGAGGATGGAGGGTAGGTCGAAGCATCATTCGAGAGGGACATGGTCTTGCGCGAAGACGGGCATTTCAGGTGGTAATGGCACCAGAATTGACGTGATGTTGTTGGATATGAGCACCTTTGTATTCAGATATTGCGCTCTCTAAGCCTCAGCACCTGTGGCACAGATCTGTCCTTGCGTGGTCGCTGTGCAACAGTCTGCAGGGGTGTGAGCCTTCCTAGAAGCACAGCTATGATAGAACTGGTTCCACCAGCTTGTAACACGCCAGTGCTGCAAGTCGCATAGGTCGGTTGCAGCAGGACTGTGTGTATTGCCCTTCTTGATGGCAAAGACATCTGAGACCGATCAGCGTTGCTCACCGGCACCTTCGGCGACGCTACACCAAAGAAGCGATCATCGTGGAATGTGTCGGTGTTCGGTAGGAGCTCATCCAAGAAGAGTGGTAGGCATGGCATCTGAACAAAGGCTTGATGCGTACCGTGATAAGCCTACTGTTGGCGCGACAGCCGCGTCTCCCATGCAACACTATTTGTCGCGAGGTCGAGATCGATTTTTCATTGCTGCTCAGCCGCCATGCTTGATAGCCGACACAGTTGTGCTGTCGGAAAGAATAGTCATGTTCATGCATATCGGGTTTATGCCCTGGTGTGGTTGTTTGCTCCGCAAGAGCTGAGAAGGTTGAACCAAGTTTCTGGAAAATCCTTCGGTCTGGGTTGAAGCATCATACGGTCGCTTATGCGCGTGGATTGACCCGGAGAACCTGATCGACTTCAGCATAGACCTTTCTGTTATACCATGAAGGTTTCGATGGAGAGGGCACCCATCGAGATAGCGCAAAGTCTGTTTAGTAATGTGGTTGTTTGGCCGCATTCCTCAAAGTGATGCAATGCACCTTTTCGCATACCTCCTGCTTCGCAGCTCGTGGAGTGACCCACTCTCACAGCTCCTCACAGCTATTGTTTCATGCTTGAAAATGCGCGCAGGTCGCTGACTCGATCTGCACACATTGGCCAGAATCTTGGCAACTTCACTCGCGGGGCTGGCCTGCGCAGGAGCGAGGTTTATCCAGACAATGCGACGAGGTCTACGCTGGCACACGATCTCGAAAGGACCTTGTACCGCTCCAGCCCCGGCCACTCTGATCAAAAGTAAAGCTTCGACGTCGTGAAAGCATGATGGACTCTTCGGATCAAGCACCCTCCATTTTCGGGGACTAGAGCCCAAATTTGCCGTATATGCGACTCGTGAGCATTGCTTGGCTCGCTCTGAATGCACGATGCTCTAACTTTCACTCTGCGCAGCTAGAATGAAAGTCTAGAGGGGTCAGCACTGCGAGAGGACCATTATCCAGTTAGAAGTGCGTCTGCGAGTCGATGGCTATCTTTCCCTCCCCTACGAATTGAGAGATCTTCAGACCTGATGCTTGCTAGCTCTTTCGGCGCGATCGATCTTGCGTGCTGGAGATTATGAAGCATGCAGTGTGCTGCACTGGCATTCAAATGACGCTCGACATGTCAACCATTGAAGCTATCCGCAGAAGCATAGCTTGTCGAGTGGTGTGATACGAAATCTCACGCCACATAGTGAGACGATACGGCTGCACGCTTTTTGTTGACAGCGGCCGTGTGCAGGTGAAGTGCGACTTGCAACCTCTGACTGCTGTTGGTGCGATGAAACACAGCCTGCATCCCTTGTAACACAGCAGATTTTGACAGCTGCATGTCGCCAACGGGCCGCGTAACCGTACCGCGGAAGCAAGGCCGCAATTTATTTTGATGTGCACAGGCAAGGTCAGACTTTTCGTGCGCCTCGCTTATTTGCATGCAAGTGCCGTTCAACATCCAGGTTCTTGCGGGCCGTGCTTCCATATATGAGGATATGTGTGGATATATATACGCGCCCGTTGAGGTTGCCCTGCCCAGAAGACCCTCAATGGCGGAGACTGGCCTGTGACTAATAGTTTACCTCATACGAGGAAAGTCCAGAAGCTCGGGTAGACAAACTCATCTTCGAAGATTCGCTGCACTTGTTCCAGGATGAATTTTTCGATCTTGCCGACATTCTTGAGAACCTGTTTCCCACTCTCGGTTTCGCCCATCTCGCTTTCAATCTTGATATCTTCTAGCAGAGTCCCGACCTTGCCCGGATCCATGTCGTGACTTGACTCATGTTCCGTCTTCGCATCAAGCGGATCGAGAGTCGGCTCGCCACCAACAAGGGCCTCTGCGTCTTCAGGGCCTAAGAAGCAAAGATGTGCCCGTTTCTTGATGTAAGCCAGGATCCCGACGCCGTTGAACGTAAGCCCGGTGATCTTCAGTTTCAGAGGAATGCCAACAAAGCTGGGCATGGGATAGTCCAGAAATACGTCTGCTGTAAGGGAGAGCTTGATATCACCTGCATACGTTGCATGGAAAACGACCTGTAGGTCGTCTGGACTTCTCTCTGGATGATCATGTTTCAGGGGACTGGAAGGAAGGTCATGGTCATCTGCCACAGCTGAGCCTGGTTGTTGACTAAAATATGCATGGTCTTGCGAGGACACTGGAGTGGCTGTGGAGGATGGCGAGACGGAGCTAAAAGAATCTGCATGGTGATGGCCGCCCTGAAGAGGTACATGACCGTTTTGAAAGTGAGCACCGGCGACAGCAGCCAACGGAGTGTGTGTACCTGGCAGGCCAGCTGACAGTGGTAGGTGAAAGTAGCCTAGATTGGATGTATGCCCCAGAATGCCCGGTGTCGTCCCTCGTGTGAGATTGTGTGCCCCCGATCGATCCAGGATATTCAGCTCAGACTGACGACGCGGCCCATCTGCGCCTCTAGGATGCCGCACACTTGTAGGTTGATGGTCCGGAAAGCTGTCGGCAATGTTGCGAGCATCTCCGTCCTCGCCCACAGAATCTTCCTCCTCGCTCTCGTAGAAATCTGGCAAGGGATCGCCAATGTCCTTGATAGTGATCTCGGGTGCGATCTCACCGAATTCGAAACCATGCACTGCGACTGATCTTATCAAATTGGGAAGTTGGATCGATTGAAACCGCTCGTGGACGAATTGTCGAATCGTCTCAGCCAAGGCAGCGCCGTCCTCGCCACCAGTAAGCGCCTCCCAGTTGATGTCCACAGACATCTGGTCCGGATCTGGCAGCTGGAAGCTGACCGGATGTTAATGATTAACTATCCGATCCGAGATATGTGGTCATTCTTGTGCGTGAAGTTACGGAAAGTAGCAGTTGTCGATGTATGCCAAGCTTCAGGATGTGGTCCCGTGCCGCGACCCGCTAGAACTAAACGAACCTTACTTATCCTCTTCTTTACAATTTCTCCTTAGCCGGTATTATTAGCGTTTACTTCTAGTACTTTAACTCTACTATTATAAGAGATAGTCTAAAGTTTAAAATAGTATTAAACTCCTTTACTATATTAGTACTTAAAGTATAGCCTTTAATATTATATTAATAAGAATATAAATACTTCGGAGCTATTTAGAAGGTAGAATTTATTATTTCTACTAATTTAAAATTATTTCTATTTATAATAAGTCTTATAGAGTTAGACTAAAATAGCTACTAATAGATACGTTCTATAGCTTAGTATTATAACCTAGCGTAGGATATTAGTATTAAAATACTATTCTAGTATTAAGTACTAGTATAGAGATTATATATAGTATAGAACGCTAGTATAAAGATTATATAGAATCTATAGGATAAGAAGTTTATAGTATAATAAGTTTTA
>AWYD02004716.1:0-24519 GCA_000504365.2 Pseudocercospora pini-densiflorae CBS 125139 | reverse complement strand
TAGAATACTATATATACTATACTATTCTTAGAGATTTTTATATCGTTAGAAAGCGCTTATTTTATATAATAAAATGTATCTTTAAGGCTCTATATAGTTAAAAAATCGCGCCGCTACGTAGCGGTTTAAAACTAATATATACTAGGATATAGGGATTAGCAGCTGAATCCGGGTTACGTGTCCCGGCAAAGCGGGGCTTCAGCTGCATTGTAAGCTGCCGGGGTTAGTGAAACTTATCGGCTAGATAGCTATGAAGCTTGGGCGCTGCCGACAAAGCCGGGTCAAATAATGGAGGACCATGACCTTGCTTCAACAGGGCTTGTCCTGCTCGCGAACCTTTTTGCACAACCCTGAACTCGGATTTAAGCTGGTATCGTTTTTCGTCTCTTTACAGAGTATGCCTCGCCTGCCATTTGTGGCCCGTCACCTGGCACGAATGCCTGTACAAGTATATACATCAAGTTGCTTCAGAAGGGATATCATCTCCAATCCATCGGCCCAATCCAATGTGACCCCAAATACCCAATGCTCACGATCAACCCCCAAAGCGAGCTGTCGTCTCTGTACAAGCTCTTCGCTGCATGTCCGTAGATCATGTCCAGTGAAACACCCGTGAACGCCTTACAAAGTCTCCCTATAGTTCATAACATGCATGCTCAATCGTAAGTCATACTGGTCAAGCCCCGCTGACCTTTCGTTCCCGATACTCGATCCCATTACTCTCTCGCTTATGCTTCTTACCAACAGCCAAAAAGCTCAACGCCCTGCTTGCTCTACTGCTCGTTGAGCTGGGTCTTGGCGAGTCGTCAGGTGTGGTAACATCCTTGATCGGATCGACCAGCCTCCGGACCTGTGGGCTGACATTAAGTCCGATAGCAAAGATTGTGCCAACTGCGAACGCGGCTACGGCAACAACCAGGCTATACGGAACGCTGTGTCCGGACGACACCATTGCAGTTGATATCGGCGAGAACACAGCACCTCCGGATATGGACGCTGTGATCAGAACGCTGGCAAACTTTGTGTGCTTGCCCTGACCTCGCAAAGATTGGGCAAAGATGAGCGAGAACAGCGGACCTTCGCAGAAGAAGAGCATTACCATCAATGCCACGCCAGTCCCTCCTGAGTAGTGTGTGCATAGCGATCCGAAGATGATCGTGCCTAGATAAAATCCGAGTAGCATGACCCGTGGCTTCACCCAGAAACCCAAGCCTGCAGCCAAGAATCGGGAGACTGCGAAGGCAGTATGGGCGATTGCGAAGTAGTTCGATTGGTTGAGGCTCGGATATACGGTCTCCAGGTAAGATCCAAAACTCGTGCCAACTACTTCTTGTCCGCCGACGTAGCAGAACTGACTCAGTACGCCAAAGCCTAGGACGTACCAGATGATGCGGACATTACCAAGCTTGGCTGTGTTTGCTCCGTCCATCCTCTCAGCTGCGTCTTCTAGCTCAGAGTCAGTCGCTTCTGGTAGAGGTATGTAAAAGTAGATGACTGCGAGGACGACTGTCGCTAGTGCAATGCCCAGATAGGCCCACTGGGTATTGACCAGTGAAGGCGCGTGGAGGGACTTGCGAAAGAACGCTTTGTCCGCGATCAGAGGGGCAACCACACTGCCAACAGCCTGCACAGCTTGACTCAGATTCAGCCTCATCTCAGCGTACTGTGCCGGGCCGCAGAGCGAGATGAAGGCATTTGCAGACACCTCGAGTTGAGAAAGTCCGAAGCCGACAATGAAGTTGGTCACCAGGAAGGTAGGCCAGGAGGTGAGAACTGCTGCAGGCCAAAAGATCAGACATCCTGCAGCATAAATGCTCAAACCTATCGGGAAGCAAGCCTTGAATCCCCATCGCTGCAACACGAATCGGCCGACCAGTAGCGGACCAGCAAAATAGCCAGCGTAATATGCACTGCGAATCCCAACAGCTTGTGCGCTTGTAACGTTCGCCACGCTTTGGAACTGAGAGTTGAGTACATCAAGGAGACCGTACTCGAAGCCCCACACGAAGAACAACACTGCCACTGCAGCAATAGGGAAGAACGATTCGCGCGCAGTCATGTAGACTATGCTTTTCTTTTCTCCCATATCAACGAAGTCGAAAAACGTTGGTGTTTCGGGCCTCGTGTTCCGGGTCGTATTCGTAAGTGCTGTCGGCGATCGATCCAGGTGGTGGAAATCGGTCATGTCTGGAGTGGTCAGGAAGTCCATCATACCCATGGGCTCTTCTTCAGCCTCCTCCTGACCCGCGTTGCGCCCAAAGTCGCGGAAATGCACATCATCTGGCATTTGCATTGCTGGCGGAGGAGCTTTTGCTACTTCCTCGTTTGGTAACGAGATCGATCCGAAGACGGATGGTGCTTCGCCTGGATCTCGAAGCATGTTCGGTAGAAATCTTGCAACCAGAGGCTTCAGACCAGGAACACAAGCGCACATAATTCCCACTGTCACCTCAATTGCCGACCACATGAACGAAAAGGCCAAGTAGTATGACGAGTCTGTTGTTTCTGCATTTCGCACCGAATCTTCTGTGGATATCGCTTGCTGTATCTCGTTCAGACGTATCTCTGCTGCAGATTGCAAGTACGAGATTCGGACCACATCGACGATGGCCACGAAGACACCGAAGCCGAAAGTGACCACAAGAATGATCTTTTGCTTCTTTGGTAATCGCATGCTGGTCAAGATCGGCATTGGCAGGAACAAGATAGCCAGATCTGTTATGATATTCAATGGAATCGATGCGAGGTAGATGGTGAGTATGTCGGTACACTTGGCTCCGGCAGGTGTGATCGGTTGGAACACTGCCGAGATTGGATTGCATTGAAAGACCGTTACCATAGTCAACGCGAAACCTCCAGCGTTGACTATGAATAGTGTCGCATAGCAGGCCCATCGGAAGATACGGTTCGCAGTCGAGAAGGTCAGATAAAATGCCAGGATCGATGTCTTCGTCGCCATAAGAGCTGGCTGATACAGAATGCTAAACGCATAGTTGCATTTCCGCAATGTTGACTGCCAATCGCCTGGTATGTCGACCTCGTGCCGTCCTAATCCGTTTACTGTTCCATAACATATCGAGAAAGCGAGCCCGACAGTGATTGTCCATGCCAGAAGCATGAAATAATCGTCCCATATGATCTTCCTGACAATCGCCGCTCGCGACAGCATCCGGAAAGAGACGAAGATCGTGCATAGCACAGTCATTGAAATCGTGACTGCTAACACTGCACGACTTCGTCCATATATGTCGCCATGGCTCTCATCGTCCGCCATCTTGAGCTTTGTTCACCTAAACTGCCCAAGCCCATCATCCACCCACCACCTCTTGCCTTCACGATGCCAATGTAGTTTCTTCTTCGCCCTCGCCTAGCTTCGATATCGACATTGCGCGACTTTCGTCATAGCCCAGCTTCCTTTCTAATCTCCAGTTAAAGATATGAGGTATTCACCCACGCGACATACACGCGACCGCAATGACGTGGTAGCTTCCGAAACACAAGAAGTCTGGTCTGGGAAGAGATGGAGGACAGGGCAGACCAGGACGCCGGGATGGCAAAGAGAAGAACAATGTGGTAAGGTGAGAGACTTTGGCACCGTCTCTTTCTGCCACGCGGCTAAGCAGTAGAGTACCTGGTGACATTTTTGCTTCGAGGATCGGGTCCGTCGCTTCTTCGTCTTGGGGAGCGAGGACTCGACCAGCGAGACGTTGGCCGAGCCTGGCGATGATTGGATACTACCATCGTCATGGCCTGAAAATTGCGCTTGCCTCCCCCGCCTTTCACTTCACACAGAAAATGCAGGTGGCCGTGCCATCCGAACCATCGGCAACAATTTCTGGTACTCAGCTCGTGGTCAAGATTGACTTCTACGCCGGCTAATGCTTTGATCGATACTTAGTGTATCTAACAAACATGTCGATGAATGATTCCATACAGCTTCGGATATCATCCCCAAGCTCTGGTCAGACCATCTGGATGCTGGATCACAGGCCCGTGCACGGCCTACACGAATGCGCCGAGCGATTTGCGAAAGCCAAGGTCAGCCTCACCCACACTTCTTCTGGAGAGTGCCACCGCAGTCAAGCCGAGACGTGCATTGACTTCAGAGGCCCGTGGGGAATGCAACGTGCCAGACCAGAATCACCAGATATTGCAAGTGGTCATGCGTGAAGAAAGCAGACTTGCGGCATTTTGACCAATACTTGCAGGCTGACGATGCCCCAGCGGTCCAGGCTTCCCGTGACAGATAATCTGGAGTGCATATGCAAACGAGCAAGTTCAGGAACAGTGTATGCTTCTCAAGGTGATCGGAGATACATGCTAGCGCTGGTCAGCAAGCACGATCTTGAACATTCCAGGATCATCATTCGCAGAGCAGAGCTTGTTGCTATTCATGATATTGCATTCGAATGATGAGAAACTCCTTCTACGGCACAGCAAGCTAATTGGGATAACAGCTCCACCTCGAATCAGCATTATTCCAGCCAACGCCCTGCCACACAGTGAGCAGATTAGTCGGATCCACACTCTTCTTGATCGACGAAAGACGGTTGTAATTCGCCTGTCCCCAGTATGCGCCCACCGGATCTGTTTCCAGGGTGTCTGCTTCATTCTGGTATGCACCACTACCCGGCGTCAGGGATACCAATGGCTGAATCACATCATGACTCTTCTTGAACTGGCCTTTGATGTCACTCGTACTGCTCTGCGGATTCCATTCATTCAGCGCAATGACGTGCCAGAGGCCTCTATACCAAGCCGGGGTGACGGAGCTCGACTTGGCAGGATACTGGTAAGGAGCCGTCAAGCACATGAACAAAGGCTCGCGAGCAGTAGAGCCAAAGGCATTGACGATCGGGTAAATGGCGTTGAACAGATTTTGCTGATTTGCAGTGCCGCGGAAGTTGTCGACAGGGACGATTCGAGAGGACAGGCTTACTCCACCACCTTGAAGAGCGACGTCGCCGTTCGTCAGACTGTCCCAGACCTCCTTGTAGCCTTTGTGCGACATGATCTGGTTGAGTGCGACATTTCCAGAAGGCAGAGTGGCCATGAAGGCGGTCAGCGGTGCAAGCGATTTCTGAGCATCAGCGTTGCTCATCTTGGGGTTGACAAGGACAACCAGGTTCGTGTGATTCGATGCAAGCCCGGGGAAAGCATAGCCTCCCCATCCATCCTTAGCCCACTGCTCTGCGTTTGCAATGAGGACTTTCAGCAATTGTGAAGCAGATTGATCTGTAAGTCCGACCATTGCAAACTCTGCAAACTGATATCCTTGTGCCGGGTTTGGATGCAGCAACATCGAAACCTGAGTAACGACACCAAACGTGGATGGACCGCCACCTGCAAGAGCGAAGAAGACGTCCTGGTTCTGACTTCGACTTGCAGTAATGCTTGTACCATCCGCCATAATCGCTTTGATCTCATGAGTGTCATCGACTGCAAGTCCCCAGCTAGGCGATAGCGGGCTGTGTCCACCTCCCTGCAAAAATCCACCAGCAGGGTGCAGACTCTTCGCCGTTCCAGAAATCACAGCCCCGCCATTTTGATCAGCAAAGCCAAGGACAGCCTCCATATCATGACCGGCAGCAAAAGTGATGACATCTCCAACCGGACTGGACGCACCGGCCGGCACGAAGTTCTTCTGCAACTGCATCGCCGGTCGATAATTGTAAACCCAAAGCATAAGTGCACCTTGCCCAGCACTTCTTCCCTTATAGTCATGTCCACTAGCCTTGATAACAAGCGGGATATTATATTTCTTAGCAAAAGCCAGCGTTGCCTCGATATCACTATCACTCCTAGCATCGACATAATAATTCGGAACGCTTCCCTGCCTGCAGTTCCCAACCAGAGGAGTTACAGGATCTGCTGGGAGAAGGCCTTGAGTATTACAGCTTTGACTTTTGGCGATACACATCGGCCAGGTGGAGTAGCTGTATCCTTGTGGGAATTGTGCTTGGTAGGTCGTGATGGTTTGTGATGCTTGTAGAGCTGCACATTGTGCGAGATTGACGTGGGTATTTAGAGAGCCTTCATATTGGGCGTAGCAGAATGCTCCCATGGGGTAGAGAGCCCCGAGTTTGCCGGAAACGGTGTTGTTGAGGGACGTCCATGCTGAGGGAGGCACGCTCGCTATGTCTGCTTTCTTGTGGAGGGTTCCAGCACCCGCTGCGAGGGTGCTCAAGGTCGCTAGCGACAGGAGCGTCGTTGAGAGATACATCTTGACTTTGCTCTCTCGTAGGTCGTGATCAGAAAGACTGCCATGGTTGACCACTGTATCAATATAAGAGGCCTTGAACGAGACAGCCTCGGCGGACTGCTTTTGGGAGAGCCGAAGTGCATTTCTCCGTTTACCTATTGGCAACTATTGCTCTTCAGGCATGTATGGTCGCACGCCATTGCCATGAGGCGTCCGGAGTGAAGTGTAGAAATAGCTGAAGACTGCAATGATCACCGGTAGAGGCTCCTGTCGTTGGCTCTGAAATGAAGCCTAGGCTTGACCTGTTAGTCTGTGGATAAGCTTATGTATAGCTTTTCTTCACACATTATCCTGTTTAGGCCAAGTGTGATCGTTGCTGCACCATTTCTCTGTTTCTCAAATGCGTCCTTCTCCATTGCGTCCTGAGCTCACAGAACATTTCCAACTGGGAAGTCGGCCGCCATTCAAGGTCTTCCATTGATCCAGGACAATCTTCCCTTTCATAGTACACCTCCGAAAACACACCCTGCCAATTTTTCAGAAACTCCCAGTCCACTTGACCATTTCCCTCTCCTCCACATGCTCGCCATAAATCCTCCACGATCGAGTCCAAGATATTCCCAAACTTTTTGAGCTCCCAAGCAGCGCTGCAAAGACCACCCGCAAATTGCCATTCTGTTCGCGGCCAGCCTCCAGATATCCCTGGCCCGTACATCCACTCCAGACCCGTCATTTCTTCATCTGGTTTGTCGTAGTCCGCGTCGCCCTGAATTGCTTCGAAAACGCCGTCAAGCGTCTCTAATTTTTCGACCGAGAGATCTTCAGTCAATTGGTCCAGAACAGCGGCTAGGTATCCTTCGAGCTTTTGGCTGGGCCTGCCGGGTGCTATTACAAGCTCGCGATATAGTGCCCCGACGAAGGCGTACAGAAGGAAGCCCCATCCAGCGTACTCAACCGGGACGTGCTTTCTTCCCAGAAAATCCTCATCGCAACCCCCCTTTCTGTAGTTGGGGAGTTTGCGTCGCACGAGTTCAAATGTGGTGCAGGCTTGAGGTGTGAAGTTGGCGGATCTGATGACTTCGTCATAGTTCCCGGGGAGCGCTCTGAGATCGTTCAGTAATCTTCGTCCGAGACTTTGGTAGTCTTCTTTGGAGTTGTCTGCCACTTCGGAGGCTGAGATTTCCATATTTGACGGAAGGCTTCGCTGCGTGTTCAAGCGCGAGGGCAGCAGTGTTGCTTTGATCTGTGTCACATGAGTAAAGCGAGTGACAACCTCAGAGCTTAAGGCAAGTGTGCGTCACCAGATAGAGTTGCGACTTCTTACCGCTTGTTATCTGATAGATTCGAGCTGACAAGAACGACTCACAGCGGCCCGTATCTAAGCATCGTGGTGGTGCAAAACCGTACCATCAAGTGCAAAGGGCGTGCCATCTCGTCATCTCAACAATGCGGATCGCTTTGAGCGACTTGAACTTGCTACATATGACTTATTGTTTTAGGAAGAGAACAGAACCTGCAGTGCGGTGAAAAGTGCGCCAAGGCCAACTTCACAGCCTCCATCAACGTAAGGAGCCCAAAACGCTTACTGAAATGTTTCAGCTCACTCGTCCTACACAGTGCACCCAAAATCATCCCATTTGCCCAAAATGATAGCAAAGCCGCGTGTGCGGTCCTCCAGTTCGCAGAAACACCACTCATCCGCCTCAAAGCGAAGCGTGTTGCCAAGCCTGGCTACGCTCGCCTCATCCTGTCTTATAGATCCCTTCTAGAGCATGCAAGTCATCGTCCTCCATCGCCTATTGTGTCCGACCAAGCAGCTGCGAACGCTCTCGTCAGACGCGACTGAGTGTCTCTCATTCCTTTTGCCAGTGTGTCACGAGTGCTGTCGAGTGAACTCCTCCCGCCACGATCTTCTCGCATAAAAAGCTCAACAGCTTCTCATGGTCTGGTTCTAGGGATGCTGGCCGAGCGGTGTCGATCTATCGCATGAAGGCCCACATATCCTGCTTCCAGACTGGCCAATTTTGGAATAGTCCTGGGTTCTTGATCCGAAACATATCCCCTTCCAGTTTCTGTCGTTGCCAGTCGCGAACTGCTTGTTCGCGGTCATAATCTCTCATTGCTGTTAGTCCTTCCCCTGACCGGCCTCCTCGGCCCTTCTCAACAAGATGTTCCACGAATCGTGATGATGCGCCTTCGCCGCGCCGCAAATGAACGACTTCAGCCCTGCAGAAGTCTTTCTTGAACCGCTCAGCTTCTGCGCGATGCACAGCGTAGTCGCGTGCGAAGAGGGGCAAGATCCACGTATCCATTAGCTCGCCAGCTGTTGTTTCTCCTTCGACAAGCACTTTGCTGGCGTACGATGAACCGCTGGATACTTCGGAGTCTTGATGATCGATCTCCACGATCCAATCGAGCAGCATGTCCTGAATATCTTCCTCCACCGGAAACAGCTTCATGCCGCGCCAAGATTGGTTTGTCTGGACGGGGGCCTGCCTCGCGAAAAGCGGCTCAAGGTATGTGATAGTTTGAGACAGACCAGCGGCAATCGAGGGCCTGATGAACGCCTCGATGTTGGAGAGAGTGTTGCTTTCCACAAGGATTTGTAACAAACTTGCAATGGTTACCTGACTGCCGTTGATGGGACCCTCTGATTTGTGAAAGGTATATGGCTCCTCGCGTGATTTGGTGTCGAAGCGCCGCAAAGGGAACAGAGTATCCAATAGCATGTGATTAGCCTTACGAACCGAATTGTACTTGGAGAACTCGTGCATCCAATCGTTCTCGTATTCTTCATTGCGGATGCAGTCCATGATCCAATCGTCGACTCGTTCAAGTAGCATGAACTGACGTAGCTGCTTCGATCGCTGGATGTTGTTATAGAAGGTCCAGTTAACGCTTTGCCAGACAAAGAGCTGTGTGCAAGGTAGAGAAGGACTCATCGCGGCGGACTCGAACAGGATCCGCTCCAGCAGTTCCGCTACATCGAACACTTTCTGAGCTGCAGACGGTGCCGGCTGCGCATGAGTGATGTTTTGGGCGTTTACGATAGCCGTCTCGCTGACTGTGGTGTCGCTATGCGCCTCCGGATAGGTGCTTTGTCCTGTGTTCAGCGCCATGTTGTGCCAGCACTATGTGTTTCGGTGGGATATTGCGATGAAGTGTTCGAAGGTCTGAAGAGGGACGACGAATCTAGAAATGCTGTCAGTCGAGCTGCGGACCGGAATCGTTCCCGTCCGTGCGCAGAGATTCACATGCGAAGCCTGGACCTGTTCTTTCACCAAGTCCGTGCGAGCCTGTGATCCGCCATACGAAGCTCGAGTCCTGCTTCAGTCACAAGGCGGCCGTTAGAGTGCATTAGGTGCATTCTTTTCCATCTGGGGTCAGCACACGTAGCTCCCAGTGTCACACACATGCTTAAGTCTCGATACAAGGGAGACCGGAATTGATATTGTGTCTGATTTGTGCAGTACGCCGGTTTGGGGCTCGATCTGGATAAGAATGTAAGAGAAATCGAGGCCGAATGACAGTGATTGAATCAATCATACCTATGCACATCTTGCTTTGCGCCCTTGTCTTCGCCGTAAGAAGAGTATATACATATCACTCTCTCTTTGTCATGCACCGGCCGTGGTCCCAACCTAAATTGCGCGAAACTCCATCGCGCCCATCAAGACTTTTGCAGTCCATCCTCAACCTTGACTTCGATCTTACTCCTGTCCGAATCCAACAGTTTCTTCTACAGCCCATACTAATTTCTGCGTCAAAGCATCATATGATTTGTAAGGCGGTAGGTCCAGTCGGTTAAAGCAAGTATGACTCTTCGGCAGTTGAGTCTCTTCTCCAGACTTCTCGATCGTGAAACGTCTTGGACCGTCACTGCCTTGAAGATCTTTGAATCCGTTGACAGGAATACGCGAAGTACCAGTTGCGAACTGCAAGAGACGGGACTTCTGTTCTGCGTCCCAACTCCTGACAACCTGTAGAGAGAATGTCAGTATCAGTGCGAAGACTCCAATCCAATTGCGGGTCATGCTTACCTTCCAGAAGTTCTGAATCACAACATCATTTTCCGTGTAACCGCGATAATCAGTGTGCTTCTTCCAGTCATCAACATCAATGTCCGCGATACCACCGATCAGAAGTTCCAGCTCCCTCTCGTCAAAGACGTTGACCAGATCCGCGGGAATAAGTTCGTGGAAGCCAGTGACAAACGCGTTGAACTGCTCCTCGACACGTTTCTGAATGCGCCACTCTGTGATGAGTTCGACGTACTCCTTCTTGTTCTCGTTGGTGACTTCAATGTCTCGACCACCTGGCTTGAGGTCAACGGTGACCTTTTCTCCAAAGCGCTCATCCTCAACGGAGAATGTGCTGTAAATAACATCGGTGATGTCATTATCCATGGCCCATGTCAGAGTTCGGTGGAACTCGGCATCGACGCCCTCCATGTCTTGAAGATTGACCTTCTTCCTTAGGATCATCTTGTAAAATGCTCCGATAAAGAAAGCGTCCAGGAAACGGCGGTGGAAAATGGCCAGGCCGACCACTCGTCCAATGAATTTGAAGTACCCCAAATGCTCCGGGTTGATTCCAGAATGAGGGTTGATCTGAAGAGTGTAGTTGTCGTGCGCTGAGTATTCGAAGAGGCAGTAAAAGGGATTAAACATCTCGTGAGATAGAAGGAAGAAAAATTCTCTGCAATGCTGTTAGTGACCGCATGCATGTGCTCACGCGCTGCACGTACCTTGAAAGACCACCATAATCTAGACCGTCTTCGCCATCAAATTTGATCATTAGACGCTTCTTGAGATCATTCGGGCTTTGACGCATAATCTCGGCGTACGAATCCTCGAAGATATGCGTACGACGGACCTTGACGTGACATTGTCCTGACAAGATCCTTAAGGCCGGCTGGGATCGGAAGTAGATGAGCTTCCTCCTGAAGTCACGCTTGTACTGAGGCACGTTCTGATCCAGCGACGATGGTAATCGTGGGTCATCCCATGTTGTTGTCTTGGTATTATGGTCAACGAAATAGACACGAGCGGTATTCGTGAGTCGCATTTCCCAGCCACTTGGCAAAGGTCCGAGCTGTGAGACTGGTTGTTGCTGGATCGTGCTGTTCCCGGTCGCGTTCTGGCCGTACATTCTTATGTATTGCTGGCGACGAGGATCAACCCATGTCGTGGTACGAGTATTGTGGTCGACGAAATAGGCCCTGCCTTCAGGCGTGTGGCGCTGCTCCCAACCAGCAGGCAGCTCCCCAGATCCGGCCGTGGTAGCACCAGTCGCGACCATTTGGGCTGCATTCGCGGCATTGGCAGCTGGTGGTGGTTGTGAAGGCGAACCTTGTCGGTCCGATAGAGTTGGAGAGTTAGCACCAGTCCTGTCTTCAGGCAACATTCGATTTTGATGTCGAAGACGCTCCACGTTGGTCTGCTGTTCCATGTCTGCTCTTTGCTGGCCCGCATTGTATGCAGCAGAAGGGCGAATCCATGTGGTTTGCCGTGAATTGTGGTCCACGTAATATGTACGCCCCAAATTATCCTCTCGCCTTTCCCAGCCAGGAGGCAATCGTCCCTGAGCATCTTCAAATGCACTGAAACCGGACTGCCCTCTTCCAGTTGGAGCGCCACTTCCGTTCACAGTCGCATTTGCTGCACTCAGATTGGTATTGGTATTTTGACGTGATGCAGCAGCCGAGCCAGGGTTACTCGTGGGTCGGTCAGCCTGTAGCGAGGCAGTAGATTGCGCGCCGCTCGGAGTGGACGGAGTGTGGGCACCGTTCGTGGACGGCCCAGCGGAGGAACCAGATGGACGGTTAGCATTATTGCTCTGGCCGCCGTTCGCGATCGGCTGGCGAAGATTGGTAGAGATGTTAAGAATGAGCTTGCCATTTACCACGAGGTTGTCGTTTGACTTTCGCAAGTCCCTCGTGATCATTTCTGCGAAAGTCAGCGATATGCCAAGACCGGAGACATGTGAAGCATACCATCCGCGCCAGCGTCGAGGTCAATGACACTGCCAATACGCAGGTTGACAACGCCTAAGAAGCCCTGGTCCTTCTTCTTGAACTTCTTCTGGTCAAAAATCTGAACTGCGAGAATACTCTCTTCCGTCACTCGCCTGCCTAAATGTTAGAAGGTGTGCATGTTTCAGCTTCTGGCGCCAACATACATGTCAAAGCTCTCATTCCAGTACGGGTTCAAGGTCTTCTTGATGACGCCGGTGGTCCTCGTCTGCTCGCCATTGATGGTTGCCACCGCGAAAGGGTCGGGGAAGCTAGAGAGCAAGAATATCAGCATTCGTCCAGCATGCCACCTGAAGCTCTCACAGTGCCAACTAACCGAAACACATCTCTCTTGTACAGGCCATCAGCTGCTATGACTGCGCGCGCTGTTAGTATGTGTCTGATATCCGTCTACACTGGTGTCTCTGTGGGCGCATACTGGTGACCCGCAAGTTAGGCTGTGACGGCACTTCTGAGCTCATGGCTGTCTTGAACTGTGACCTTATCCGCCGCTCACTGGCTCAACCTGAGATGTAGTATCGACCATGCACCATGCGCCAGCGAAGGTCTGCCTCAGCTGGTCGTCTCCTGAATAGTCCGCGGATGGAGTGCGATCGGCGTGCGCGGAGGTGGTGGTCGGCGATGTGGTGAGTTCGCAGTTGGAGGCACGAGTTCGAGAGGCGAGGCGAGGACGGCGTCACTCGCTGCGCCTCACAGGGTAGAACTACAATCGCAGGTCTCGCAGTCTGCACTTCGGCCCGCAGCGAATCTTTACACGATTATGGCGGCAGCAGGTCTGCGCCGTTTGCTTTGTCACGCGAGAGTGAACAGTATTCCGGAAGCTGAGAGGATAATGCCCGGTTGGTGCGGAAGTGTATAGTCTGCCTAGTGGTAGAGTGGAATAGTGGGATGGATGGTTGCTCGTGGCTGATGTTCCTCTCCTCGCGCTCGGCCCGGCGCAGACCAGAAACCACGAAGAACACCTCCAAAAAAGTCTCCACTACAACTTCACTGCATACGTAACAACTCACCAATGACTGCTTCTCGATCACAAGTCCAGACCGCGGGCAAAAATAGCTCCCAAGGCATTTTCTGCCAAACCTGTTCGCAAGCACGAGCTTCGCCGCGTACACACCTAGGGCTGGGCTGGGCTTATCAATTGCACGAAACATGTCATTCGAAACACAGCACTTATACACTGAGGACGGCTTGGTTCCGTTCTTCTTCTATCAGATGTCCTTATAGTGACTCGATGCAGGAATTGCTCGTCACGTCTCAAGACATCTGTCCGGCTCCATCGTTCAGAAAGTCAGCTCTGATTGCCAGACTCTGAATACCAAGCCTACCAACAAGCGACCAGGATTTTGCGTCATTATTCTCTCAACATTGCTTGTCTGGCAGAGTAGATTCACGGTGTTCACTTGCACAGTGGCTAGACAGGGTGGCTTATCACTTCTCACTCGCAAGCAATTCCCATTCAGATACGCGAGTCCGTCCCGTATCACTTACCTCGCGTGAGAGTTCTCGGACAAGATTTAGTGAAGCTCGAAGCCTTGCTCCATAGGTACTGCCTGGGCAGTGACACTATCATGGCTTCCCACGTAAATCACTATATTTTGACCACAGCTTTTCACGAATCAAACAGACACACGATCGCGTTCGGCACTTTCGACAGCTGTCAGTCGACACAGCGACTAGGCTGCCCTGGGATTGAAGCTGTTGACCACGTATGGTTACTGCAAAGATATTGTGTCCTGCAATATAACGTCCTGGCCACATTGGCTCCTTTCCGTCCGATTTGATGTCGTCTCTGCTGTTTGGTGGAACGTGTAGAAGGTCGTCTCGTCTCTGGTTTGTACTATTGCTTCATTTTTGACAGGCTTTTGCAGTCCAGGTTCTGGAGTTGTTGCTCGATATCTTGAGATATTCGAATTCGCCTGCAGACCACTGACAAAGCGAATCCAATGCTTCATGGTTGGCAATTTGAGCATGCTCATCGGCTTGAGCTGAATCTCCCATGTCGATGAGTTGGTGATATCTCTGTTGGTGGAAAGAAAGTCAAACTGATCAGGCCACGAGATGGAAGCATGCAAGCGAGCTGCCAAGATCGGCAAAGTTTGGTCCAACTGGCCAAAGCTTTCGCGATCAGCTTCACAATTGTCGGCGATCGCATGCAGCCTCGGTCTCCTCGTTATTCACTCTGCAACATTCACGACTCTCACGACTCACGCCGGTACGACTGCACGGAAGGTGCGTGTGCGAGCATGGCGCAATAATGATACATGAAGAAGCGCAAAGAAGTCTACCAAGCGCGACAGTGCGCTGAGACACAGAACCAGAATAGCCCAGCATGTGGGACGGGCTTTTATTATTGCTGCTCTTAGGCATTGTCATGGGCACTGCGTGAGTCGCATTGCGCTTTTTGGACCATAACATCAATCTAACAATTCTCGCGACACAGCTCCTTCTTCGCCGGCATCGTACCTCTTGCATTGTCCCTGTCTTCGCGACAATTGCGCCTAATCACAGCTTTGGGAACAGGCGTATTGGTTGGAACATCGTTGATTGTAATCATTCCTGAAGGTGTAGAAACATTGTATGCTGCAAGTGGGAACACACATGGGCATCAAGAGCGCGGCCTGTCGACACGAAATAATGTTGCGATCACACCAGCCACTTTCGTGAGCTTGCACCAACGAGAGGTGATACCAGTCGTATACGCAGTAGACGAAGACCATCCAGGTTTTCGCAGTGGACCAGATGATGGCTTCCAAACAGCACCAGATGCAGCAGATTCAGATCCAGAATCTTCAGACCCAGGACACGAACCAGGCGTGGCTGTGGGCTCACCAGAAGATGCGCCAGGACGAGAAACGAAAACAGGAACAGCAGATCGGGAACCGCATGCATGGATTGGGATATCAGTCATTCTCGGCTTCATTCTGATGTACTTGATCGATACCCTTCCTCAGCACGCGACCAGTCCATCGCAACCACAGAGATTCCACATCAGCTTAAATCAGTTTAGCTTAAATCGAAGATCGATATCAGAAGAGAGTCCACCAGAACCGGAGGCAGGCACATTCGCTGGAGTCGACCAAGAGTTGCACAGCCATAACACTAGGCCAGCTTCGACGACAATAGGACTTGTGATACACGCAGCGGCAGATGGCATTGCGCTCGGCGCTTCTTCCACGACTTCGAGCAATCTTAGCTTCATCATCTTCATCGCTTTGATGATACACAAGGCACCTGCTGCTTTTGGTCTCACTTCAGTCTTGCTCAAACAAGGACTATCGAAACGAATGGCACGAGCACATCTCATCGTGTTCTCGCTCGCTGCGCCAGTCGGGGCAATTATCACATTTCTTGGGGTGCACCTTCTCGGCTTCGCGAACGCTTTTGGGGAAAGTGCAAGTACAGAGTTCGCGACTGGTGTGCTATTGCTTTTCTCAGGCGGGACTTTCTTGTACGTCGCAATGCATACAATGCAAGAGAACGGCTCGGCGAGACACAGTCACGGGGAAGGACATGGCATGAACGGGTACGCAGGCGTTCCATCGGACGATCCATATGGCGCACAGATGCCTTCATCAGCGAAATCGAGTGGACCGCAATTGACAGATACTCTGGTAACTGTTGGCGGAATGCTGTTGCCTTTATTGACCCAATGGGGTCACGCACATTGATTGTCGTCAGTGCTATGTAAGATTTGAATGCAGAACGGCTAGGTACGTCGCCAGCGCTCACATCTCACGTGTGCAAAGCTCCATTGGAGCTCCCCATTGCAACACTCGAGACTTCTCAGTCTCGTGGCGCGCTCACATCACTATGCCCAACTGGCCCAACAAGGACAACATACCACTAGCACCCATACTAGTAGAAATCCCACCAGCACCACCACCAGCACCAGCACCAGCACCACCACTGATATCGAATGCATTCGACCACTTGCTGCCATTGTCTCGCATGTCCTTTGCATCCTCTGGAGTACGACAGACGACCTTGTGGCGGCCCCAGTCTTCCTTCTGGCAAGTCTTGTTGCAATAGATCATATCTCTGCATCGACCGCACGCAAGCTTCGCACCGGGCTTGAGGCACTGGCCGCATTCACCAGGCTTGTTCTCGTAGTGCATGTCTTCCTTAGTGCACGGTCCGATCATGGAAGGCAGGCCGATCTTGGGTCGTGGAGGGGCGGCCTCCTCGTTCGTAGGAACACCACCAACGTGCATGACCCAGCACGGTGTAGCTTGAGCTGCGCTGAGTCCTGCATCCATCTTTGCCTGGCGAACCTCAGCCTCGGATTGTGAGCCAAAGTCGTATGCTGTACCAGATGTGAAGCATTCCAAGGCCTGTTGGAGCTGGAAAGCAGACTCATTCGAGATCGAAGCACCGCCGAGGATTCCGCGGACGAACTTGGCGTATGTGTCGAAGTACATCTTGTCTGGTCCAAGATCAGCACAGTCAGAGCATGAGGTTGCGCGTTGACTCACATCCTTTCAACTCCTTGAACGTCGTGCAACCAAGCGATAGTGCACAAGCTGCCAGAATGCAACAGGTCTGGCCATGACAAGTAAAATCACTGGCTTTCATTGGATTGAAGTAGGCCTGCACCTGCTTCGCGTAGACGGAATAGGTGACGTGCTTGGTTGGATCGGAAGTTGCAGCATTGACAGTCTCCTGCATCTTCTTCAGACCGGACTCCTTGTCGAATCTTGCGACTACGTCCATGTTGCTGCCGTTTTCAAAGATGCCTTCGCCCCAGAGTTCCATGTATCCAGCAGGAAGCTTGGTGTAGCCCGGCGGCAGCATCCCGTATGCAGTGACCATGGTCGCGATCGAAGTTTGTGGTGAGAGTGTTGCGGTATGGTGCGTTGAAGCTTGAGTGAAGACTTCGCAGACTTGCAATGCGACAAGATGGTGGAATACGAAGAAGAGTCTGAAGCGTCAAAGTCAACTGGCGTCCTAGACCGGTGAGCTGCCTGGCTCGCGTTCTGATTGAAACTTGAGGAAGGTACGCGTTCTTGCCGTTGCAACTGAACAGCCATGCTTCACATACACGCTCTTTGACAACCGCGTCTTTGGTTGATCTACAACAGCATCTTGTCGACTCTCTCCTGGCCAACCTTAGCATCATTGTCGGCTGTCATTGTCGGACGCCGCAATCTGCCGCTAGACTACGAAGACTTCCAATGACTGCCATGGCCGTTAAAAGTTCCTCAAATATCTCAGCATTCGCGGCATGTTCGAATTCCCTCAACAGACTCAGAACAGCTTCCCGCGAATTTGAAGTAGGAGTGCCCCGGTCCCAGGCGCGAACGATTCTCTTTTTCGGTGGAGGTCGAGATGAGCGACCATTTCCCACAGCCAGATTTGAGTGCTCGCGAAGCTCATTGCAATAAAGTGCCTGCTTTTCGAGACATGCGCTCACGAAGGAATCTCCGGCCTCAGCTCCGGTCGATACCATTCCTTGCCCGACCAATCATTGATCATCGTGATGATACCCATACATGGACGTGGGATGAAGCTCTGCAATACATGACTAGCGTCAACGCTATCTGCCAGAGAGCTAGCCTCTAGGCGGGGATGTATCATGCAGGTGTGCGTGGCCACCTGGAACAGGGTGTCATGAATCCCATACCAGATCAAGATAAGATCAATGTCGCGTGCTCCTTTTCTTTTGACTCCAAGACTCGTTCATCAGTATGGCTGGATACGGGACAGTTGAGGACACAACCAAGGACAAATATCAAAACAATGAGGAAGTTCTGGAGATCAGGACCTCCGTGACCGATGAGCAGAATCCGGAGAACAATGATTGCGATGCTGTTCTCACGAGGAAGAGTCTCTGGTCTTTCTACATCAGCCATGCAGTTTTCATGTGGAACAACCGCAGCTACGAATTCGCCTCAGTTCTTTTCACGGCTTCAGTCTATCCTCACACACTACTAGCAGCTTCGATCAGAGGGCTATCATGTCACTTGGCTTCACTGATCTTCTCACCGGCTGTAGGGAGATGGTGTAGTGCGTGTCAATCCAGACTCAGACCGGTACAGGCTTGCATCATCGTCCAACGACTCAGCATAGTGGCTGCTTCAATATGCTGGCTACTTCTGTTTCCCAGGGCAGGAAACTCATTGGTTGATCCAGAGCTGAAGATGATGGTATTCGCCCTTCTCATGATCCTTGGCATGATCGAGCGACTCTCCGCCGTTGGCAATCTGGTAGTGGTAGAGCGGGAGTGGCTGCCTTTGATGGCGAGATCTCGGCAATACGAGGTCGGTGAGGAGGGGAGTCTCCTTTTACCAACAGCACAATCACATTCGCCACAGCTGCACATTCTGAACGCGACGACCAAGCGAATCGATCTCGTGGCCAAGCTCGTTGCTCCGGTAGCAGTCAGTGCCATCCAGCTTCGTAGTAGCAGCCTCATGGTGACAGCTTCGGTCCTTGCCCTGACACAGGCAGTCTCGCTGGCGATTGAGCTCTACTTGACCCAGAGCGTGTACTGGTCTACTCCAGCTCTTCATACACCGAAGCCAGCATTAGAAGTCGACCAAACACTCAAGTCGTCCGATGCAGTAAGCCCAGTCACTGCCATCGTCGGCCCTGTTCGTCGTTGGTTGCACAGTTTCCGAGCCTACTACGCAAGCTCGACGTTCCTGCCATCATTGGCGTATACTCTCGAGCCATTCTCGGTCCTCACTCTTGCCGGAAGTATGAGCTCGTATCTGCTCATCGCACACTTCCCACTCTCACAGATCACAACTGCGCGGACTGCTAGTACGATCGCTGAGATCAGCTCAACAGTTTTGACTCCTGTTTTGGTCACAGTCTTTGCCAGGAATTCATCGAAGCGACCCGATCGAGCAACAGAGCGCGCTGATCCGCTTGCAGCTGTGGGCTTGCTTGGACTTGGTTGGCAAGTGTTGTGTCTAGTGCCGGCCACTGCTGTATTGATGCTGGTTCCTGGCCTGCAGAACACCTCCCCAAAAACATCATCACTGCCAAAGCTGACTTTGGTACTGTTTGCGAGTCTGGCCATTTCTCGACTAGGACCATACGCCTTCTCTCTGGTCGAGCAGCAAATCGTCCAATTGCATGTCTCCGAACACGACCGTCTAGAATTCTCAGCTGTCGAGACGGCTCTCGTAGATCTATCAGAATTACTCAGATGGCTGGTACTAGGCATCTTCGGCAGTCCAAGCCAGTTTCGCTGGGTTGCTGTCACAAGTTTCGCAAGCGTATTATTGAGCTTCGTGCTCTTCCTCAGATGGACACGAACACGGCGAAGCTAGTAAGACACTAAGAACATAAAAGGATAGACTTTTGTTTGACTGATACATACCGGTTCTCTCTCATGCTTGCCATCGAGCTACCACGCAAACTGGACCGCCGCCTTTGGGCCCTTGCCCTTCTGCGCCACCAGAAACGTAGATATGGCAGTCGCCAGTTACGCCAGCTATGAGGCCTCCCACGGCTGCTCGAGCATGCCGTGTACTGTGCAAGTCACTGTCTGTCAACATTGTATGCCTGAACGTGCCTGCGACAAGCCCTGTTGGATCTGCTTCGGCCTTGGCGAAGACTTGTAAAAGCGTCGCTCTCCGATATGGAGCTTTCGGTCTCGATGCATGATTAAGCACCTGCTGTAGCCCAGCGAAATCGATCGCTGATGACATGACTCCATAGAAAGCCTGGATGATTGGAGGTGGGTCGCCGTGTTCTGCCTCGATGTCCAGGCTTGGATCATTAGCCAGTATGAGGATATGGCAGTCGTCTAGCTCTGCTCCAGACGAGCATGACGCCTTTGCAGTGTAGAAGTTGCCAGACTGCAGATGGTTTGGAACGTCTTCCATTGAGATCTCACCCAATGCTGCACCAATCCCGATCGCCGAAGCATATCTCGACCACGCCATAGACTCGTACGTGTCCGCTGTTATGGGCTTCTCACCGGCTGCGAGAGTCGCCGCGACCTTTTCGCTGGTGAGCAGAGGGCACTTGATGAGAACGAGTTGGACATCATCTGGTTTCAGCCTCTCAGTCTCAAGCATCTTGCGTATCGTGGCGGAGACACAAGAGACATGCTCCGCAGTTCCAATTTGCCATGGTTGCAGCTTCCACGTTCGAGAGACGCTTGCAATCAATCCTGTTTGCTGTTTCGACTCCAGAATGAATGCGACATGGGGTGACAAAACTCCCTCAGTCCCACCCGAGAAAACAGAAATGCCGGTCCTCGGAATCACCTCGTCCCAAACATGGCTTGATAAAGTCCTTGAGAAGTCATTCACACACCCATTCCCCTCCGTCTTCCCAACAATGCCCAATATATTATCGGTTGTGAAGTCGCTATTCTTGGCCAAGTGAAGCAAAGGCGAACTATCCGCCGGCGAAGAGGTCGGGAACTTGATCAAAGTCGCGGCCGGCATGGTATAGGTTGTTCGGGAAAACTCTTCATCGAAACTCTGACTGCATTGAAGTACTGCCTTATCAGCAGGGCTTCATTATGCTTTTGGGTCTCTTGCATCGGCCCGCTCCGGACTCTTGATAGGCAGGAATGAGTGGGCCGTCGGCCAGTAAGACAGCAAGGCCTGTATGCGTGTGGATATATTGCAAATCCGAGGAGTTGTAGAGTGAGCGCGTAGTGCGTCTGGAGAGTCTCGACTTTTCGAATTCTGCAAAAGTGTCTTGATTAGAGAGCTCTTAGCTGGACGAGCAATTCTTGCGGCTTTCGGACCAAGATCTGTTTTCCACGGAGAGGAGCATCAGTGTGCAGAAGTTCGAAATTCCAGACTATGAGTGTGAAGAAGATTCGGAGTTGGAGGTGTGCCAGCCGTTTGCCGAAGCAGCCTCTCGGGCCTGCACCGAAGCCGTGCTGATGACCCGCAAATTGGTTGAACACAACAGTGCCATCCTCATTCTCGCTCAGCCATCGCTCAGGCATGAATCTGGCTATAGTAGATGTGTCGAATTTGCCAAAGGTTCTTGACGATTCTTTACTCGTCTTGCTTCTCAGGCTATCATTGCAAGGAATCTCGGGGCCATCGACAGTAGAGCCAGGCTGGAGCAGAAAGACGTCAGTACCTTTCGGTACGATACATCCAAGCACTCGTGCGTCGCAGTTTGTGACACGAATGTTGGCAGCTGCTGTGTTCGACAGGCGCATTGTCTCTTCTACGAACGCATCCAAGTAAGGTATTGAGGCCGCAGCAATGTCTTCTGCGCTCGGACTCTCGCCCTGGGCGTTTTCAGAAAAGGCCTCGTGCAAAGCAGATCTCAAGCGCTGTTGCATTGCTGTGTCTCGCTGGAGGAAGCATATTCCCCAAGAGACTGTGGTGGTCACAGTCCCGTGGCCACCTATGAGGTAACCATATAGCTCGTCGTATACAGCAGGACTGTGGAGGTCGACCGGTCTGCCGGCCTTATCGGCAGCTCTGATGGCACGTGAGACAAACAGGTCAGCAGCCGACTTTATGTGGCTACTGTGGTCATCCTTGACATCTTTCAGTCGCTCAGCAGCCAGGTTGACTTGTTCGCGGCAGAGCTTGTACTTCTCTCGCATCGCTCGTCGTAATTTAGGCTGAGTCAGGACATCAAATTTGTGATGCCACCAGCCCAAAGGAGAAGTTGTTACGATTTCTGCACTGGCTTCCAGGTCTGGAATTGCTTGAAAACCAGACGGTATGGCAGCTAACGGGAAACGAATGGGTTCAATCCTCGCGTCCTTCGCCAGTGGCGACATTTGAGAAACCAGCTTCGTCTGTGCTTTCACACAACCCGGGGGCTCGCCAAACGCAGCTGCACATATGGCATCCAACGCTGCCCAATCTATATCTAATTCCAGATCAATACAGAGCTGACCAGCGACTTTGACCTTGGCACGCCATAAGTCTACGAGGTCTGCAAAAGCAGAATATATTGCCGGCGCATTGGTATTAGCAATGAATGATGGCGCCATTGTGTCAGATACTAGCCGGCGTTGATGTCGCCATAGCTCATTAGTTGGCAGCCCGACCTGCGAACTCTTAGCAAGGCAATGAGGATTGATGCAGTCAACTCACCGTAAAATAAGGTGTGTATGCGCGGAATAGATCGCCGAAATGCTTCGATCTATCGAACTCCGTAGATCGGCGCGCCATGATATCGTAGGCCTCCTGCGAGTCTGCAATTATGACCCATGGTCTGCCACCAGGTTTCATGAAGACTTGGATGATGGGTGAATTCAGTCGTCTATGGAAGTCTTGAAACAGTCTGAAGACTTCTCCGGTTTCCTTCCGGTATTGCAAGACACTTGGTAGATCGCCCAGGACTCTATTGACAGCATCTTTGCTGTATGGAATTCCTGGAATCGGCTTTGGGAGGAGAGAGCGATAGAGGGCGTATATGACCAGTGATATCGTGCCGAGAACCACGGCAAGCTTAGTGAACGCTTCCATCTTGAAGATGAAAGTCGACAGAGTGCCATCGTTCCAGTATTTTGTGAACGAATTAAAGTTTCAGCTGAGGCTCCTTCGCGCAATCCCGAGCTAGGTCAGTGTGCGCATGTGCGACAGCCGCAGAATATCAATTCGAGGGCTGAGGCTGTTGGTCAAGCGAGGATATTGTCATACATTCGCTTTGCATGTCGACGGCTTGTTACGCAGCAGTCGGCTAGATGTCGAACTACTAGGGCACGCTTCGAATGCGACGTGTACGTGGTCATTTCCTCTTATCGCCAAGTTGCATCATCCCATTGAGGATCTGTGGACACCGAACGAGGATTTTCATAAACGTAGTCAGCGATGTCACAACATCTTGCTAACCTAAATTATGCGCATGTCAGCATCCGCTAAACAGATGAAGATTGATGTCGGGATCCGAACCATATAGCACCCTCGTCGCGCTTCTGTGCCAAGAAAGACACAATGTCTTCGATGGCGGCCAGTCTTTCCTCACTCGTCGTAAGAAATGGATGAAATAACATGGACAAAAATTCTCCTCGTTCAATAGCATGGTCAATGTCTGCTTTCCATCGCCGCACCAGTTCATGCTCGTCGATAGGCTTGCTATCGTTTTCTTCTTTCAGAAGGCGCAATTTGCCAAAGGTGTCCATGTAATAGTAGGCATCAACATTCTTCCATCTGTAGGGCGAAACAGCAAATTTGTCTTGTGAAGTCACAGGGACTAATGCAGCATGCTCAGCAGCGGCGCTGATGTATCGCAGGCCATGTTCGTGGCAGAGTTCGAGAGTTCTTGGCTGGTGTATGGGTCCACCAGGTGGCCGGAAGCCTTTGTACAGACTGACCTTACCTTCGCCAGGAGATCCGGGGGCAATGAACTCATCCAACGCATCAAAGCTGCGCTTGAAATTATCGCGTTCAGCAGCCGCATCCAACTGGTACCAAGCTTCATGCTGATAGGCATGCCATCCTACCTCATGGCCAGCGCCAGCTACTAAGTCAGCGATAGCGGAAGGATATCTGTCCAGGTTCCAGCTCTCAATGAAATAGGTGACTTTGATGTCGTATTTGTTGAGCAGGTCTAAAATCTTCGGTAATGCTTCAGTAACAGAATGATGTGATCCGATGGGCTTCGATTCTGGCCAGAGACCTCGATTCAGCTCAGCAGCTTCTCCCATGTTGTCCAGCGTCAGTGCAATAGCTGCGCGAGCTCCATTGGGCCAATGCGATGTCGCTGCCATATTCGAGGTCATGTTGATGGAGGACGCCTGGGAGGGAGGTAAGCTGGACAGTTTGGCGCTCCGAACCCCTGGACAGTTGCCGATGACCCGGCATGTCGTCGTTGCCGCCGTGGACGCAAGACCCCTGCCTGAACAACATCGAAGACATTATTTTTGTCAGAGAACTGTCGCAACTCATCCACTTCGGCACTTTTTCGACGATTCAATCAGCATACGTGCAGAATTGACAGGCCAGAAGTAAGGATACGTTCAGCCAAGAAGGTCCACCAACTCCTGTCAATTAGATTAGGCATCGTCAAAGTCCCGCATTATTGCATGTCTTAACCTTCTGCTGCGGTGGCTCTGTCAGCAGCAGTCGTCGCCAAGGTGGTCATGACATTGCGATGTTTTACAGAAGCAAGAACCATTGTTTTACGCGAAAGATTCTTAATTCAAGTAGGGATGAGACTTCTAAATGACAGTCATTTAAGCTAAACCTAATCGGGTTATTTTCTACACCTGTAGGAAGTCCTATAATAGTAGCCACTATAAGTAAATGTATAGGACCGCGAATTTAGTAACCCTAAGGGTTAAGCGGGCTTCGTAGAGTTCTACCTCGATACTTTATCGAATTACTATATAGTATAT